>JAHWFP010201652.1:4231-40196 GCA_023313725.1 Lithobius niger | reverse complement strand
ATCCTTGACCTTCAGGGCACGCATTTCATTGTCTTTAGTGATTCCATGAGTGCCCTGGAGTCCTTGGCGAATTACAATCCTCGGAACCCCTTGACACAACGTGTCCAAGCTTTGCTTTCTCGCTTGCCTGGCCAGCGGAAAACCGTGCTTTTCTGCTGGATCCCGGGCCATGTTGGGATAGCAGGGAATGAACAAGCTGATTCTGCTGCGAAAGGGGCCCTTTCTGGTCCGCTCGGTAGGGATCTCAGCCTTGTTCCCTCAGATGCCTTTCCAACTCTGCGTCTGAGGTTACACGCTTTTTGGCAAACCTTGTGGGACAGACAGGACGGTAATAAGTTACGGGCCATTAAAGGCACTGTCGAGGAGTGGCACTCGGCGTGTCGCCGCAGTCGCCGTGAGGAGGTTGTGTTGGCCCGTTTGCGAATTGGTCACACCCGACTTACTCACTGTTTCCTTTTGCGGGGGGTTGACCCTCCTGAATGTTCTTGGTGTCGACGGCCACTTACGGTCCGGCACCTACTTGTTGATTGTCGCCATCTTGATGGTGTTCGTCTTCGGTTCCATCTTCCGCATGACATTGCGCGTCAGTTGGGCGATAAGTCTGTCCTCCTGTCCGGTGTTTTTCAATTTTTGCAGGAGGTACAGATGTATGACAAGATTTAGATTAGGGGTTTGAATAACATCTCTGTAATGTGTGGTGCAGTGGCAACCCGGACCACTGCACTGTGACTGAGGTTGGCGCTAATGACCAAGCTGTCGACGCGCCATTAAGCCTCATTCCTCCCCCCCCTCAAAATCCAATATGGCGTCCATCCGGGGTTGTCGAATCGAAGACAAATCATCGAGTACCGGCTTTCAGAAATCTGTCCGTCGCCTTGTACAGCAGTAAAAATTGTTTTCTAGTTGTCATAAATCGACGCTGTCACGTTGTACGCTTCGGACGTCGTGTCGCGAGGCACGAGGAGGAGATTTGCGTTCGCGTTGTTGCCATGGTTACTACGTATAGACAACTTGAAAGTCACATTCTTCGGTAAAGGCGAGAAGCAGCCAGCAGATTTAGTATTAGGGCGCGTATACGCAATGACTCGCCTTTGCATTCTCCCAGCTAGAAGCTAGAAATCTTCTGAAATTCCAACATGGCGGAGGTTTTAGCTCTATCGATTCGCAATGAAAACACTGAATAATGCGAGTTCAGAATGTACTGTGAACATTTCGTCAGGTGGAATTCTTTATCTTATTTCCACGGATTATAAGACTTAAAGCATTTACTCAAACGACGTCGGATTTAGCTAATCCAGACGGCGTCGTTACCATGGCAACGATAACTATGCCATTGCGATTAAATTCTAGCTGCGAGAATGCTAAGGCGAGTTGTTGCGTAAACCCGCCCTTAACCAAGTGAAAGTTAGTAAGCGATTAATTTATTGTTGCGTAAACGAGCCCTTACCGACATCGACCAGATCATTTCCTACAGGCAACAAAGCTGGACTCTCCCATCGCTGAGCCACTCCGGTTTAATTAGCATCGAGACTTCGCGGTAAATTTGATTCGACACTTTTCCCCTTCCTATTCTATTCGTCTACACCGCTTTAACGCCCCACCCCGGGAATTTAAAGTCACTCCTGGGACTCAAAAATGTTTTGCTGTCATTAGAATTAAGGTATTTGCGTGTCCGCTACCTCCGTCCAACGCCCGCCCCCTCGAAACCCCATAAAAATAAGTATTGGCACCTTCACGTGGCCTAGAAGTTGTCACTTGGGACAGTCCGCTCCTGGACCTCCCAACTTGCCATACTTCACGCTTTGGTTGGTGTGGTACAAATCTTGAGTGACCATAATTACAGTGTTTGTCAAAAATAAAATTTTAACCACGAAACCGGTTGAAATAACGAACTCTCACACAAAATTCGAGTAGAAAATGGCTATGATTATTACATCATTATCCGAAACGGTATAGCGCTAGTCAGTCGACGCTGCAATTTGCAGGACGGCTTCTAGTCTTATTAAAGGTTGCTGACCCCCCATCCTCTAAAGAGCACTGCGGCGTCTTAACGGACTAATGACGCCATCTAGTGAGAAAGTTGAAAACTTCGCATCACTCTTACGAACTCAAAGCTTTTGCCCAAGAAGGTCTTGGGCCGTTAAACTCGACTTCATTCTCGCTAATATTGTACCACTGGATATTCTTCATCTAATTACAATTAAAATAACATCACTACTCCAAAATTTCATCAACAGATGTTGGAGGCTTGGCATACTGTTGTAGCAATTTTATCAAACAAGGCTGTTCAATCAACGTCCGCCATCTTGGAATGAATGGCGGGCGTTACAAGATGGCGATCGTTGATTAAGCGGTCTTGCCTCGTCCTCAATGTTTTTATTGTGTATACGCTTCTAAATTGTGACCAATTGTGACAATATTGCCGAAAATTAAAATTCTTCTTCGTGTGCGTACGCTGTTTGTAGGATTTTGTGTAGTGACTCATCCTGCCTCAGCTCCTGTTAACGTCAATATTGGACGAACTGATGCTGGGACTGTTGACCCAGCATCTTGATTCCCTTGAGCTGAGCCTGGATGACGATCTTAAGTGTGCCCTGCCTCTATTATTGAAATTCAAGTCACTGTATTGTTGTGCATGCCGAACTCAAACCAATTGTTAAGCATGCGCTCTGCCTTGCCAACATATTGTTAATTTTAAGTAATCAAATATTATGAGTCATTCCAAAATCAGCATTCCACCCTAAAACTACCCGTAAGTAATCTTTGGGCCTTACTATTAGAAATTTGTTCCTTTTCCTCCCCCAATTTCCCCAGTCCGCCACATTTAAACTTTCATGTCCCTGTCAATCATTGTATCTTACCCATCACATTGTCATAATTAAGAACTGTTTGGCTAAAGTCGTGGCAGGCGAGGCTGTATATAACATCCAACAGTAATGAACCATCAAATATTCAACCCAGCCAAGTCTCTTTATTATTGATTCCCACACACTCTAGTTTCATCACGTTAGGGCCGCCCATGTCCCCACATCTCTGTCCCTACATTTTTGGTGCATTTCGGCCAAAACGCTAAAAATTGTAATTTCGAGCCCCCAATTTCTCATGCAATGTTGAGGATCTTGGAGTCATAAAAATGAAGTTGTCAGGGTTGTTAGGAGAAGCCAAATCCCTCCAATCCCCTGTCCTGTACCCGTTTAGGGCAGTGTATAAGTTTTTATAAAAACAATGGACGAAGACACGCCACGTTACCCGCTTCGTGCAACAGATTCACCACGACTGTGACGCCATCAACTGTTTTGGACGATATAAAAGGGAGTGAACAAGCCACAACAGAAAATTCGCCACTTACCGTTTCTCTGGACGACTGTTTTGACCGTTCTGTTGCTTTAAAAGCTCTGGATCAGCGTGAAGAGGTGAATCCATTCCCAATTTCAAGTCCTTTTTACGTGGATTACGGTAGCAGGTTTCTGCAGTATCAGCCAGAGAGTTCACCAACAACCAATGTTTATTTCCATTCATCACCAGTTAGCCCTGGGCCTTCAGGACGTTTGGCAAGAAACGAAGGTTTGACTCTACCCAGGAGGGAAACTGAGGCTCGTTCTGTCCATGGTTCACCATCACATGTTTCAAGCAGCAAAAGTAGTGGAAAACGACAGATGACAAGGAAAGCTTGTAAGAAAATTACATCAAATCCAGTTCATTCTACTCCAGTTTTCAACCAGTCCTGGTCCAGCAGTAGTAAGCCATTGGAGAGGATATCTGCAGCTCAATTGGATGAAGATGGCAGGCAAGCTGACATTAAAAGAAATGACGATTTTAGACGTAAGCTGTTACAGAAGAAGATTCGAGAGGAAGAATTAAGCAGTGTACCTGAGCCATGTTCTGCACCTGTTCAGCGTTTACTCCCTCGAAGACAGCAGCTTTTAAACGAACCAATTCTTGGCCAACCTGAATCTGAAGGAAGTTATCTCCCAAGCACAACTTCAACTGCCAGAAGTTTTGAGTCTGACCAGTATTCCATCGATTCTAGAGAAGAAGAAATGGAGTTAGACGATGTTACTTCAAATTTGTCGTCAGACCAGCTGAAGTTTTTATTGAAGTCCTTACCATCAATCCTAGCCAGAAGTTTAGCTGAACATCGCCATTCAGACCCCCTGAAGAATTCCAGAAGAGAACCAGTAACTCCTCCTATGCGTCTGTCAGCCCCTGCAGAAGTTTTAGCAGCAACTCGTGGGTTTGTCACTGACCCTGCTTCATCGTGTGGCAGTGTTGTGGCCATGCAGAAGTTACGACGGCACAGAACGTCGAGCATTACTAGTTCCTCAACTGAAAAGGAGCAGGAAATTAGATGTAAAGATTGGGTTAAAAACGTAAGTTCAGAAAACATCAATTTAGCATCACTTAAGGCTGTAAGCTTACCTGATCCTTCAGAAGTGCATGTTTTGGGCGAAGGTTTTCCATTTAGTGATTCCCAGTCACAAATGATTGAAAATAGTAGACCAAAAGGTAAATCTTTAACTGTTAAGGTTCCTTTAGCAAAGAATACTATCCCTAAACAACTTGTTGAATCAGTTGAGTTACAGTCTAATGTGTTGCCAGGCCAGTCAAAAGTTAATCTAGATTTAGAGGTGCGTAACGGCTCTAAATTAAAAACAAATCCTAAACTTTTAAGGACTCATTCGAGTTCTTGCAGTAGCAAAGCCAGTTCAGGAGTTTCTTGCTCTAAGTCTTCTAAGGATAGATATGAGGCTTTGGAAAATAAATTGGATCAGGTTGAGAAAATGTCAAAGGCTGTAATGGAGTTGCACATTAATAAAAAAAATGAGAGCTTGGTTAAACCTTTAAAAGTTGACCGAATTTTGCCACCTTACACTCAATTTCAAACTTATCCTTTGCATGTTCAAGACCAGCCTTTTTCAGATTCCAATCCACCAAATTTTCCAACCTGCACTGATCAGAATTTGGGTAATGTTCCTTTTTCTACAGCTACACCTGTGAACAGAGGGATAGACATTAAAGTTAAGGCTTTAGATTTACCTAAATTTAGTGGGCTAGCATCTTCCACTCCAGCATATGTGTTCCTGACTGATCTGTCTAAGATTAAGCAAGTGAAAGGTTATTCTGATGAGGAATTTTTAACTTGTTGCATTCCTTTAACATTAACAGAGGAAGCTTATAGATGGTTTTACCAGCACCCACCCTTTTCATCTTACAGGGAATTTTGTACAGCTTTTAAAAACACCTTTCACCCTCCTTCTAAAAATAGACGTTTAGTCGCAACATTACGTCAGACAGTTCAGGGGTCGAATGAAAATTTCCAGACTTTTTTTCGAAGATGTGAGGCAATTACTTCACAACTTGATGATAGTTACTCTGTTGAGGAACTTATCGAAATCATCAAAGAAAATCTGTCTGAAAGGTTTCAACCTTATGCTTGTCAGAGGGATTTTTCAAACTTGGTCGAATTTTACAACTACGCGACAAGAATGGAAACATACTTAGCTTCAAAAACTGGCCATAATTTATCCGTTGACGCACCAATACCTACTTTGACTAACCCGAACGTGTCTGTAAACAATCAACGCCGTTCTGCCAATTCTGTACAGGTCCCTGTAGTGTCTTCACCTGCAGCGGCGGCACCTGCAACAGAGAGAAAATTTTGTCAGTTGCATAACACTGCTAATCATGACATAAGTTCCTGTTTACAAACTAAACAATTAGTTGAGGCTGTTAGGGCAGGCAATTTTTCTATTCCCAAGTTAGTTGCAGATTTAACTCGTTCTCAACCAGCAACTGTTGCCACTGCTCAAACTAAACAGAACAATCAGCAGCTTAAAACTCGGCCTAAATCATTATTTTCTGGTTTAGACAAAGCCAGAGGACAGGCAGTAGTTTGTAATGAATGCTTTAAATCTGGGCATTTAGCTAAAAATTGTTGGATGAAGCATCCTGAGCTTCGCCCAGCTTGGGCTTCAAACACTGTCAACACTAATGTGAGCCAGCTCTCACAGACAACTCAGGGGTTAAATCCAAATGCTCCCCCTTACCCAAAATAATCAGGCGACAACTTCAATCTGGCTTTGCAGTGCCGTCGCCGCAAGATCATTGGTACGGTGGCCAGTTACCTGACGACCCTCATCGAATACCCAGAGGGATAAGGGCTGAGCGTCCCAAAAAAATAGATTATCTTGGACTTCCCCGTATAGTTAAGGGTCCTGAGGAGCCCCAAAATAGCCCTTGTGGCTACGTTGGTGTGCGAATCGGGGATGAAATTGCCGATGCACTTTTGGACAGTGGATCAAGCCTTAGTTTTGTGCACGAGGGCTTACACGACGATTTGATTAATTTGGGTTTCAAATTCAAAAAGCGGGAATATCGGGTTAGATATGCTGATGGGCGCTGGGGAATTTGCCCTGGGTTTTTCATCATTCCCATTCAGATTAAAACCCATTCTTTTGTTTACCCATTTATTGAGATGCCTGATGCCATCCAACCACTAATTTTAGGTGTGGATTTTCTGACTTGGTCAGGGATGATTTTAAACTATAATAGAAATTATTGGTTTTGGCATCCATTCAAAGGCGACGTGTATGCTCTCCGTAGGAACCCCTTGCGCTTGCTCCCTCCCACTGTAGGTGCGATTGTTGGCAACGCAGAGCTACAACCCACCCTGGAGGAGATCCGTGAAAAAGTGAATAAAATTGATATTTTGGACTCGGATCAAAAGGAACAACTTTTTGTTTTGTTAGTAACGTATCGCCATGCATTTTCTACAAGAGTAGGAAAATTTAAACACTGCCCTCCCATGGTGATAGATACTCGCGGAGCCCCTCCTGTAGCTTGCCACCCCTACCCTTTAAGCTATTTAGGTAAACAGAAGGTTGCCGAGCATGTTAAAAATATGCTTGACCTAGGCGTAATAGTTCCTGGTTTTAGTGAACACTGCTGCCCCGTATTTTTGGTGCCGAAAAAGGACGGAACGTCTCGTTTGGTGGTGGATTACGTCCCCCTCAACCGGAACGTGCAGCGTGACCCATTTCCACTACCACTAATTGATACACTCATTGCACGTTACGACAAATGTAAATACCGCAGTAATTTGGACCTAACTATGGCATATTGGCACGTGCCCTTGGACCCTGAGAGCGGCAAAATAGGGTCATTTGTCACTACTGAGGGCCAATACCTTCCTCTTCGCGCTCAATTTGGCATGAGGAACAGCGGAGCCAATTTCTGTCGTGCAATGGCGCAATGTGTCGAACCGATACGTCACCTAGGATGCATCGATTATGTTGATGATCTTGGAATCGGTTCAAGGCTCTGGAAGGAGCACCTGATTGGCCTGGAAGCAGCATTGTCAATGATGGTGAATGAAGGGTTATCAGGCAACTTCAAAAAATCAGAGTTTGTGGTTAAGGAACTACTCGTTTTAGGTTATTTGGTCACTGACGATGGCGTAAAAGCAAACCCTGCAAAAGTACAGATTTTACAGGCTTGGCCAACACCCAAAACTGTGAAAGAGGTACGAAAATTTGTAGGATTAGCAAGTTGGTTTCGCAGATTTGTGCCTCGATTTGCTGAAAGGATTTCAGCATTGACAGACATCTTGCGAAACAGCAAACAAAAACATTTGTCTTGGGGTCCCAGAGAGGATGAAGCATTTAACAATATCAAGAGTTATTTATTAGATGCTCCAATTTTAGTTCATCCTGATCCTACCAAGCAATGGATTTTGTATTCAGATGCCAGCGCCTCTGGTGTTGGTTGTTTGTTATGCCAAAAGGGACCAAACGATGACCATGCTGTTACAGTTGATATGGCATCACGTAAACTGTCTTCGGCCGAGGCTCGTTATAATTGCTCTGAAAGAGAAATGCTAGCAGTTGTTTTTGGCCTCAAAAAATGGCGCCATCTCGTGGAAGGCTGTGACATACTGTGCGTGACAGACCACTACCCTTTAACTTTGATGGACGTCAAGAAGAACAACAGAGGGCGCATAGCCCGATGGCTGGTATTCTTGTCGTCATTGGACGCTAAGTTAGTTTTCCAACCCGGTAGACTAAACGCTCCAGCGGATAGTTTGTCACGGATGTTTGAAGGTGTCACCACTCCCGACGAGGACCGCATGAATCCGCCCCTCACGGAAGTACATATTCCCAACTTCAGCAAGCCATTTTATGTATTCAACAACGATTGTTTTAACTGCAATGTTGACGTAGCTCAAATTACGGTTGAAATGATAGCGGCTGAAACTCGGAGAGACGAATTCATGAACACGTTAGCATTAGCTTTGCAGGGAAAACCTTGGAAAGCTGCTTCGGTCGCAATTCAGAGATTTGTAGATAAATATTCAGCGAATTGCATCTATGACGACCAGCAAGGTGTAATATATTGTGACCTTGCGCATGACCCCCTTGAGTCAGCCAATCTAAAGCTATTTCTTCCTAGGAATTTACAAAGGCAAGTGTTGGATCTTAACCATAGTACGGTTACGGGAGGACATTTCGGTGCTAGAAAAACTTTGGCACGAGTTCAGAAATTGTTTTACTTTCCAAGAATGAGTAGATTGGTCCATAGGTTCGTCCGGGTATGCCATCTGTGCCAACAATATAAAGGCCATGGCTTACGATCCCTTGGTAGACTACAAACCATTCCTTTGAACCATCCTTTCCACACAATCCATTTAGATTGGAAGCAGTCTCTGCCAATGACCAAGAGTCCGCGTAAAAATCGCAATATACTGGTCGTAACAGATTTGTTCACCGGATATCTCCTTTGTTACCCATGTAAAAAGTTTGATACGAAAACGCTTGTCACGCTGTTAATTAATCAAGTTTTCCCGATATTTGGGGTACCTCATCGCGTGGTGAGTGATAATGGAGCCGCCCTGGTGAGCTCAATTACTAAGGAATTTTACAGGCGTTTTGGTATTAAACAATCAGTTACTACCCTTTACCATCCAGCGTCTAACAGCCCAGCAGAGCTACAGTGTAAGAAAATTGGTAGGATGATCGCACAATTTTGCGGCGATAACCCGCGTGACTGGGACGAGAAACTTCCTTTATTTATGCTTTCTATAAACAGCTCGGTTGATTCGAGAACTGGCTACACCCCAGCTTTCTTAAATTTCGGCCGAGAGATAAATATAGAAACAGACCCTCCCATTCAAGACACTTTAGATCAGCCACTACCTCTTTGGGCTGCTACACTGACTAGTAATTTGCGTAAAACTTTGGAGAGATTACGGCGAATTAGACATTCTGATCGAGCTTACGAATATGCTAAGCTAAATGCTCGTATTCCTAAACCTCTGGAATTCGAAGTTGGTGATAAAATTTGGGTAAAAAGTCATTTTCTATCACACAAGCATAGTTATTTCGCGGCTAAACTACAAAGAAAATTTGTAGGACCATATGAAATTGCGGAGAAAATTTCTCCTCAAGTTTATAGAGTTCGCGAAGTTTCAACTGGTCTTTTGCAGAAAGGTTACCAACATATTTCAAACTTGAGACCTGTTGTTGACGAAATACCTGGTGAATTCGCTTAACTTTGTAATTCCACTCTTTCAGTTTTAAAAGTTGCCAATTTGTCTGATATTTCTACATTTTATTGCCAGTCTAACTGCCAAGGGAAACATTTCAAGATCTAGATTGGTGACTCATTTGAATGATTTGGAAAAACTGTGTTAACGTTATTTTATTTTATCTCGTTCAGCTCATTTGCATGTTTTATGTTCATTAGCTTTCAAAATTTGATTTTCATCCATTACAAGTGACCTGGTCAAACACCAGTATAAATTTGTGTCACTTCTTAGAGCCCACAATTCCTTTTGTAAATTTTTGATCCCACCAGAAGCTACAGCTAAGTGAACCTAATTAGCTTGATGAAAATGGTATTAATGCTAACCGTTGAAAATGCGGGCAATTTATGGTCAATTCATAGTGAGGAGACTTGATAGTAGGGCAGTATCATTTCTCAATTTTACTGCTATGAACGAATGCTGTAAATTGTGAAAAACCCGTTGAAGTTTTAATTTGACACAGAACCTTTCAAGTCTAAAGTGTTAACTCGCGTTGATCAGATCTGTGTTTATTATTAACTTGGAAAACTTAATTCTGGAGTTTTTTTTTTTTGCTGGGAAGCAATGCCTTTTTGTTTTTACCTTGGTCTTAAGTGTTAACTCGCGCAAGGTACTTTTTGCTTTCACCTTGGTCTTAAGTGTTAACTCGCGCAAGGTAATTTTTTTTTTTTTTTCTTCTTTTAGTCGCCTTGGTCTTAAGTGTTAACTCGCGCAAGGTAACCAACTTAAACTCCATTTTTCATTTGGCTACTAATGTCACTTTGGACGGTTAGTTTAAAGCTGTATTCTTTTTGGACCCCCTTTCCATAACAGATAGGATCACCCTTTTGATTGCAAGGCATAGCCGCCGTAGCAGCAAGATCGTGAGGTACCCTATTAACCCTCATTTTGATTAAACCCAATT
Organism: Lithobius niger; assembly: GCA_023313725.1. Taxonomy (NCBI): domain Eukaryota; kingdom Metazoa; phylum Arthropoda; class Chilopoda; order Lithobiomorpha; family Lithobiidae; genus Lithobius; species Lithobius niger. The sequence continues at coordinate 29,712 of JAHWFP010201652.1, read as the reverse complement.
ACTAAAATGAATAACTCAAGTTTTTGAATTTGGACGAAGGTAGGTCCCCTATGATTTCTTTTTGTACCGGGAAGAGTAGTAATGGTCCCTGTTCGGGTTAAAATCACCCATCACCTATTTGGCAGCAGGAGGAGTGTGTCAACTGTTGATACCAAACGCATCAGTTTGTAAAGGAGGAACCGTATTTAAGGTTCTACCGACATCGGCCTGTGCCAGTGATAAGCGGCTGTATAGCTAATGAAGTCATTGAGTGTGGAACCACGAACCTAACCAGCAGTTTAGTGGGGAAGCCCAAGCCGGATCCGTAAGCACTTAGGTGATACAGGCACTTGATCTAGAAGCCCCGCTGGAAACCCTCCACCACCCAAGCGTGATTTTGCGATTTTAGCAAAATTTACTAACCTCATTTAGTGCAGAGAAGTGCAAAATTCAATTTTTCCCCTTACCTTAGTGATTTAAACTTTTTATTTTACGCGGTAGTTTTCTTAATTTATCCCGAGAGTCACCAATGGACAGCTTTTTATAATTGAATTTTAAATCTTATTTTAATCGCAATAAATTCTGATGCAAAAACTATGGAAATTTGCTTAATAACTAAGATTGTACAATTTGAACGTAAGATATCACTTCTTTAAATGGTTAACCAGAATGAACAAATCTGGACGCAATTTTGTTTTTGTATCACGTTGATTGTAAAAAAAAAAAAAGTAGTGTCTATAAAATAGAATTTTGTAGGCTATATTTTAAAATGTTAACTGCTAAAACTATTTACAGGCAGAAAATGTTTACCAATCTTAAGAGTGTCATGTTATCTAATCTTGAAACCAATGATTTGTTTCATGATGAAAAGTTAATTTTACTGCTTGGTTACGCCATTGACAACAGCAGACGTTTAATTTTGGACAACGCTTCAAACTTTACAAAGATTGTTGTACCTCAAATTTTTGGTATGCCCATATCATCCAACATTTGCAACGTTTGTAACCCAAAATGCGATTTTTAAAAAGAAATGTTAGTTATTTACCTAGGCTAGACAAGTGTTTGCATGCATAATTTAACTAAACATCCTAGTTATGCACAAATTGTAGCAATCCTTTCCTAGGCCCATTGGCAAGTTAAAGTATTGGAGTGTTGTGGTGTTAGGACAATTTTTGTGCAATGTCCATGTCACTGTTTTATAATTTTGAGTTGATTATTCAACATGAAATTTCTAGAATTTCGCCGAAAATTTGTAGAAAGCTGAGAACCTTTCCTGGTCCTCTAAACCCTAAACTGCAGCTCACATGTACAACCCCTAGCCACAAGATACAGTTTCTACTCTGGATTTACTACAATTTTAAATGTTGTCCACCACTTGTCAAGTGGAAATATTCATACACTCCTGAAGTTTAAAATCTAAATTTATCTTCATTCGTCCCAACTTCAGTGATTAAAAAAAAAAAAAACATGCGTCCACTTCGTTACGAAGTAATCACACTTTTTTGGGCACTGTAAAATGTTTATAGCACCATAAATCCAACCCAAATTTAAGTTTGGATGCTATAAAATTACCAGTCCTGGGTCTTCGGCAGGTTGTCCACTGTAAACTTCTAAAGAACCACAGAATTATTTTTTTTTTTTTTTACTGTATCATGCAAAAACTGTGCAAAAAATGCAGTAACAAGGTGAGTAAACGGTGCAATCAACATTTAGGTTAGATTTTAATTATATTCTAACTTGCACACGACATTTAAATATTTGTATTGAACCAACAAAACAATTGTAATTTGGTTGACACTTATTCCGAAGAAGTTTGCATTAACTTTAAAAAAAAAAAAAGATACTGTACGCCGCAGCAATTAAATTTAATTAACTACGAATTTTACTCCGTAATAATTTTTTGCAGTTTCGTGTCTTTCTCCCCTAAAAATCGGGTCGAATTTCTCAGGTTACCTTCGAAAACGCCTTTTCACTCAACCGCAAAAAAAAATAAAAAAATGCGTTAAGTACCATGATCATTAAAAATAATTATTGATGTTGCCTATATTATTAACGTGCTAATGCATGCCTTTTTTTTTTTCTTTTCCTGGTAGGCTATAAAATTTCGTATTTAAGAACACAAATACAATCCACACATTCAACATTCATTAACAAACAATTTAACGAATTTTAGTTTGATGCTAACGAATTTTAATTTGATGCATTAACTCTGTTCACCCCTGTTGAGCTGTTGAATAGTGCCGCTCGGAACCATGAAGAAATCCCGTCGGCCCTGGAGGCAGCCATCTTTGAGAATAAGCGCACTTTATTTTTCCGGGATTCGGAATCTTGTTTTTGACATCCAGTTTCTAAAAGATATAAAGCAATCGTGTCTTAATCGTTGCATGACTTAAAACTATGAACATTAATAAGTTAATTTCAACCTTCCAAAGTAATTGATAACGCCTACTTACCTGAAAATAAGCAAACAAAACGGGCGGGCACTTCATAGTCGTGCAATTCAAATCAGCTACATCTCCCTGCTCATAGAACGAACGCGTTGACATCAACAATGCCGCTCTCACATGAGCGCGAGCCAGTTGCTTAGCAACATCGCTATCCATGAGTGTATATACTTATAATCTGGATTGCACACGGTATTCTTGTAAATAGTTAGCGACTGCTATTTTAAGTATGCGAATCAAACATAGTTATTTTGTAATTGCATCATTATTTCTTGTCATTAATATGATGATCGTTGAAGAGAATTTAATTCAGTTTTAAATATATCCTAACGTTTTCATTAAATGCTTGACTTGAACCAGCGCTTATTTTTATCAGCATTAATTTACTCAGGTAAAACCGAACCTTTGAAAGACTTTTTTATTCTTTTTTTCTCCTTCAATCTAATTTAATTGAAGATATTACTTTTTAAATTATACTTGATACTTTTTAAAGTATTTCTTACTGAGACGCGTTTGGGCTCAGCAGCCAGCTTATTTGGTCGACCTTTGTCTTTGCATTTAGCACTGAACTTTGAGTCGTGACGGACGTGTGCATTAACGAGTATCATAATAACTCAAGTCACTATTTTAAATAAAAAATGTCCGTCAACCCTTAAACTCACTGGCTGTTTGACAACCTCAATATAAACGCTGTCTGATTTATTAAAAATCCTAGATGTTGGGAAGGATCTCTCCGTACCAATATTTACCGGGATCTAGGTGGAACGGAATTAGATTGTAAGTTTAGTTGTAAGGTCTTACAGTTGTCCCTCGCCACATTTAGGGCTGGGCAACTAATAAGTTAGAGTTTTTGTAAACCATTCCGTTTCCTTTAACCGGGATCGATTTATTAAGTGTAATATTGTGTATTTTCTTTTTTTTCATGTCGTTATTTTTGGGTCCTGAGCCTGTTCAACAAAATCAAAATTCAAGTTGGCAATACTCAAAGTCAAAGAAAACATCAGCATCATACGGAGCTGCTGCACTTTTGTCTCAGGGAGGGGGGCATTCTGTAGTGACTCATCCTGCCTCAGCTCCTGTTAACGTCAATATTGGACGAACTGATGCTGGGACTGTTGACCCAGCATCTTGATTCCCTTGAGCTGAGCCTGGATGACGATCTTAAGTGTGCCCTGCCTCTATTATTGAAATTCAAGTCACTGTATTGTTGTGCATGCCGAACTCAAACCAATTGTTAAGCATGCGCTCTGCCTTGCCAACATATTGTTAATTTTAAGTAATCAAATATTATGAGTCATTCCAAAATCAGCATTCCACCCTAAAACTACCCGTAAGTAATCTTTGGGCCTTACTATTAGAAATTTGTTCCTTTTCCTCCCCCAATTTCCCCAGTCCGCCACATTTAAACTTTCATGTCCCTGTCAATCATTGTATCTTACCCATCACATTGTCATAATTAAGAACTGTTTGGCTAAAGTCGTGGCAGGCGAGGCTGTATATAACATCCAACAGTAATGAACCATCAAATATTCATCCCAGCCAAGTCTCTTTATTATTGATTCCCACACACTCGTTTCATCACGTTAGGGCCGCCCATGTCCCCACATCTCTGTCCCTACATTTGTTCCATCAGGATACATTCTCGTCATATCTTTTTTCCCTTCTTTTGTTTGTTTTTCATTGCAGGAAATCTGAGCACACAAAAATGGTAGCATAAAACAAAAGTTACAGCAACAATGTGCGACTTAAGTTTTTGATGTTGGATTCGTTCGGGTGCTTCAGTGTCCACCTGAAATGTTTGCATCGCTCCTCGCTTGCTTCATATTCAGGATTTTCTTTGCAAGATTGAAATGAAACATCGAAAATAAACTAGTGTACTACAGCATTTCTCGCTCGACCGAGGTATTTCTGGTCTTCCGAACTCAATTATACACCTAGTATAATTGTATAAACGTTAGGATAAAGTCAGTTGCTCTATTGTTATGTTGTTTGCTTCTCTATAGTGGCTAATTATAATGGTATTTTTACGAAATTCATTTATAAGTGACACCGCCGTTACGTAAACCACGAACTCAAATCTATTATTTTCCAATCCCGATGTGTGCTCATTAACGAACGATTTCAAACATTGTTTTACAATAGCAGTGCGGTCCCATTGAAGGTTCTCCTAATTAAATGTTGGTAACTTCATTGAGAGGTCCATTTTATTTAGTCACCTAAATTCTGTACAGTCAGGACAGCCTTTTCAATGGAACAGATTCTGAATTCGAGATTATTTGTATCACTGAAACGTCGTTTAATAATCGAAATCACGGAGATTGCAGCTTAGATGGTTACATTTTTATTTCAGAAAGTAGAAGGCTACAACACGGTGGAGGTGTTGGAATGTTATTCAGAAATTGTTTCAGCTTATTTATTAACGAGACTTAAGTTTGCAATTGATGAATTGGATGTACATGGCCAAAGTGATTTTCCGTGTTTGCACGAATTAAGAAGTCGCAGAGGGTTTTAGGCAATAAAAGAATGAAAGAAGAAATTGTTAACACAAAAAATAAGGAAAAATAGGAAATGTTTTGGCAGATAGTTCAGATTTTATAAGCGAGCGATTATTTATTCACATTATAATAATCGGAATACCCATAATAATATTAGTTAATTCATTGCAGACAGTGAACACACCAAAGTAAAAACGGAACAAAGTTGCGATACACCAAAGAATGTAAGTTTTAGACAAAATTCAATTTTTAAATACGACATGTACGAAAACAATGAACTTTGTGTAGTCTACATGAAGTTATCAAGGTACAAAATTGTGGTTCCTCCATAAATTAATTCTATGGATGCTCTGTCATATCGTATTTATTTCAAACGTTAACAACGTTTTAACATTTTTTAAACGTTTACATATAATAAGGAATTCTTAACACGAAACTGCCCCTTACGCTAACGAAACAAACAGTTTACATTAAAGACCGGCCTTGTGAAACTTCCGCTACTAGACAGGCGCTCTAACCACTGTGCTACCTGTGTGGTTCCCTTGCCCGAAACCACTGTTACCATGGCAGGGTACCTGCGTTTTGTTGCCCAGCCCGAAATTAACTGAGGAAAGGATGTGAAAATAACGGCGCCTCAATACAATGTTTTTGCGTACATATTTAACCCAATCGGACGGTAGTTTAGGAGGTAGTAGAAAATACAGCTAAACCCACCAACGAATGTCCTGTAGAAACAACATGGAAAGACTGCACGAAAAATGCACTAAAAGATGTACCGTAACCACCAATTACCCTTGTATGATATTCCAAGTTCGATTTTTGATTAGTGACGGGGTTACTTTCTACCTAAAGAGACTAATTACACGGATTACAAGGAGAGCGAGTAAGAACCTTTGTTTACAGTAAAACCGACAAAACGGATCACAACAGGACATTTTGTTGAAACCTGGCTCAGCATGCTGCAGACGTCATCAAAACCAGAGGAATGAGTTGAGCGCCACACACCGGATGCGACGTTGTCGCGAGACGTCTTCAGGCATCTCACGACAACAAAGCGAAGCTCCTTCTAGTTTCGTGTGACGGGGTCTCTCCACTAGATGCGACGTCTCGCGACGTTTCGTCTTGCAACGACGTTTTGTCGACTGTGGTGTGCATTGGTAAATTCAAGTGGTCCTGGCCGTGCCAAAGAGGGCTGGGCACCGTTTTGTCAACCAATGCGAAATCGGGCCGCTCCAGGCCAGACTGCTATTTCGAGAACCGGTCCGGCTCACACCAATGATCGCCATCAGGCGCGGCCAAGACCGCTTTATTTACCAACGCAAAATCAAATTAGGGACGGAGCCGGCCAGCGTCACTTAAATCAGAAGTGTTCTTACGAATGGTGCTACAGTGTAGCAGCAGAAAGTGTGTCAAGTACCACAAACCGACACGTGACAGTGCTGTGAATCGTGGATCAGCGAGCCATGGAATTAACCAACGTGAAAGCCTGCCGGCCGGACCAGCAGTGGCCCTGATCGGTACTGGCTGGCCCACCCCAGCGGTATTAGGCCCGGAATTGGTATTAGGCCCGGTGACCACATGCGTTTTTTTAACGTGCGTTGACGCTGCTTTGACGTTAGCAATCAATGCACACATGACTGTGAAGTAACGCCATTCGGCTGCAATCCATTTTGCTAACCCCGTGTACAAAAAATTATATTTTGACAAACCAATAAGACGATATTGCTTTTTTCGCCTACCGCGTGTACAAAAAATACATTTTCAAACCAATGCGACGATATTTGATACATTCGTTTACTGATTTAAGACGTACCAGGGGAATATACTATACATCCTTTGCAGATTAACTAAAAAATTCGGATAAGTTCTTTAATTACGACAAAATGTCATGTCGTGAGACGTTTTGTCGATTTTGGTGTGCTGCCACCCTTAGGCTGGCCGCACACCAAACATGTTATTTGGTCGCGCAACAGGACATTTTGTCGAAACCTGTCTCAACTTGTTGCAGACGTCTCCACACCCATGACAATGAGCTGAGCGCCACACACCGATACGACAATGTCGCGAGACGTCTTTAGGCATCTCACAACAACAAGGCGAAGCTCCTTTCATCTGCACACGCACGAGGCTGGCCGCACACCAAATTGAAAATACCCGGATAGGAAGACAGTATCGTCACCCAAGTGACACGCTATGTCTCGCGGAACGTGGAAATGGCGATGAACACTATGAACATGGTAACAGTCAACTAGAACGTGACGGACCGTGAATGGCCGGCAACACCAATGACATTCAGAAGGGATAACTCCCCCCACCTCCCCCTCAAAAGGAAGCAATTGGTTAGGTTGGTAGTAGGATCGGACTGTGAGCCAATGAGAGATGCGTCTTTGCCAGCAGTCATCTTCATGGGGTGCTATGCTTTTTCAATGCATGTTTCCAAATGGAAAAAATTCAAATCAAAGAAAGTTTTTCGTATTTTTTTATGAAGATTACTTAGAACCACACGGTATCTGAAGCAAACTAACGGATGTGTAGCTGAACCAACCCAGTTTTGCATATTACTTCATCTTCTAATAGAAGAAAGAAGAACCAGATAATAAGCGTGAGCAGTACTTCGCGCACATCGCTCGACACAGTAATTTTGAAGTATTCACAAACCTGATACCTGATGTCAAACCATTTCGGATTTGAAAGTTTTTCAGGTTTTCAGGTAAACTCCTTCCCCCCCCCCCCCCCGTTGGCACCCTTCTCCGACTATTGGGGCAGATGGCCCCCTCCCCTCCCCCAAAAAAGAAAAAACGTCCCAGTCCGATCCAGTTATTACTGCATAGTGCACAAACAACTTCAGCCGTCTGTCTGCAACCTTGTCGTATGAAAGCTTGTTTAAATCAAACTTCAATGAGCTACGTACAGCGGTTTCACGGACTACTGGCTCCATCTACTGATAAATTTTGTTAGTTCGGTCAAAGCAGACAACTGATTTTCTGTATTACTCACCTATATCTCACTCTTGGTTGCACGGATATTAAGAAAGGAAAATGTATCGTAAACTTGTTAAGGAAATGACTTAGGAAAACTTTTTTTTTTTAGGAAGAATTTGCTACGTTTACAAGACTTTGTGAGATTTCTTGTACGTGTTTGTAACGTCGTTTTTTTTTTTTTACCTGTTTTGAGTTTTGTTCGCGTTTCTTTCTCGCTACCGCGCTCACTGCGAGTAACATATAACATCAGAAACTTCAACTAATAACAAATTCCTTCTAAATTAGGAATGCATCTTTAACTTCTCCATTACAACATTTTTAAACAATATTTTGATTCGGCGAAACGGGAATTCCCCTTTCGCCGAATTTTAATCAGAGATTATTTGCCTCGAAACGGGATACAGTAAAACTATATTCGGCGAAAATGTAAGACAACCCTACATCAGTAAGATGGAGAAGCAGCCAAGTGACCTAAAGGGGTCCAGCAAATTCTGTAAACGCGGCTTTAATACGTAGGCTTCCCGTGCATTTGAACCCTTTTGTTACAAAGCTTACAAAGCTAAAAGCAACACAAAAGCACTCAGGCTGACTCTGATAACACTTCATAGAAATCTTAACCATTAAAAACTTGCGGTCGGTAAATCTATAGTGTATCTCGTACACGACAATATCCGTGTTTATGTATACATATATGTTTGAAATCCTCTTTCCAGCATAACTAAAACAATTAATTTCTCCGTTCCTATTCAATATATTTTGAACAAACTTGGCCAGATAGGAGATAGGTATAGAAGGTATATTTATACCAACTTTTATGCATTTCGATGCAAGAGTAAACGTACGGAGTCACACGTAAATTTGAAAACTGGTTACTTGTTGTTGTGGTTGTTCTTGTGTGACACTGTTTCAGAAAAAAAAAACTACTACACCTACCAAATATTTGAAACATGATCTAGGCCAGAAATTTCCCTGGGCTTCTTCCTCACAGAGACCAATTTCTCGATTGGTGGAGCCGATCCGGAGTTACGGGACACTGAGCGATCATTTTGATTGTTTTACATTGCTTTAACCATTGTAATTAGGGAACAATGCCACTCACCAAACTCGAGTTCCATTCTTCGTGCACGTGTTATGCCTTTGCTAAAAAAAAAAATTGATTGTTGAAGGGCGAAATGAAAGAATCCGTGTTTCAGCTAAACGATATAGATTTAAACCAAATATTTTAAGCTACGTTGTTAATTTCGAAGCCTGTGATACGGAAACGAAACGTACCCACGAAACATCTTCACAAGCCTAAGGCCTCGAAATTGCCAGCCAGAAACGATAGAATGGCGTATTTATTTCGCAGATGCAGGCTTTCAGATCTCAGTTGAATTGTTTCAAAGTGGCCAGCAATAATCGACTGCGTGCATAAAGCTTTGTTCCGCGACGCCATAGCAGTAAAAAAAGTACACGGATTACAAACAAAAACGTCAAGTGTGCCGTAAAAAAGGAGGTTATATGATTGAATTTTCATTTGTTAAAATGTACACGGATAAAAATTGATGATTTTTAATTGAAATAATCAAATGTACAATTGAGAAAATTACATATGTTTAGGTGCTGTTGTGTTTAACCAATCATATATTTAAAACGTAAAGCACAACAGTACCTAAACAGGTGCAATTTTCTCAATTGTACATTTAATTATTTCAATTAAAAATCATCAATTTTTATCCGTGTACATTTTAACAAGTGAAAATTCAATCATATAACCCCCTTTTTTAGACTTGACGTTTTTGTTTGTAATATCTAACATAATTAAAATCGTTCAATGTGTTTATTTATTTATTTATTTATATGTGTTTATATGGGGCCATTCACAAAGTACGTCACGCTTCGAAGGGGGGAGGGGGTCAGTTCAGTGTGACAAAACGTGACATGGGGGAGGGGGGATCTGTCAAAAATGTGACGTTACAATTTTATATTTTATAAAAAGAAAAAATTGTAATACTCTAACTGTACATTGACGTGCTCAGGTGTCAGGAAAGTAAGAGGCTGTAAAACTGCTTCTGGTTGAACCTGTCAGTATTCTAACAATTAAACTGGCACTGTCATCAATGAAAGTCTGCAGAATGTGGCCACATCTAGCGCTATCTAGTAACTATCTGCACTAGCTTGCATCAGGTGGAAGAATGCACAAGCCATTTCTGTCAACGAAACAAACAAGCCACGTGCCTTGTGGAGTGTACTGTATAGTGCATTCCGAATGTTAGGTGGAAAAGGCTTGAATTGAAGGTTTTCTCTTCAACCAGTTTCTTTCCATCCACAATACGACATGTCATTATTGCCTAGAAGATCTGAAAGGAAGGAAATATGAGTGAGACAGCCTCACGTGACGTCAACGTCTGACGTCGCTTCACAGAGGTGTGGATAAAGATTGTACTATAGTATCGGCCAGACCTTGAGAGAAAACAAGCACATGCAACTAATTAGTACAGTGTGGCCGCCGAACACACCGCTGCCTCGATTGATTTATACTATTCTTGACCTTTCAGGTCAACAAATTGTATTTTATTATTATTATATTATATTGCCAAGGAAATTCAAAAGAATGCCAAGTGAGATGTTACCTCTCTTTTCCTTAAAACGCTCTTTGGCTACACGAACGTGTTGGTTTATTTACATTTGACTTTAAAACTTTGTGATTGACAAACTAAATTTTTCAATGCAGCCAAATGTAGGCTACTTACAATTGGTTTTAAAGATAAAAAAAATTTGTCAAGGAAAGCTACGTAAAGTTAATCGCTTAATAGCCTAGATTATACGATTTACGTTTAAAAACTATGCTCTACCGACTGTCTGTGCTACCGAACATAACTCCGTCGCTTAGCAACTCCCTCGGCAATGTTGCTTCGTAGTCTCAATCCTGGCCTCGGCCCCCTCCAAGCATTCGAAAATAGAAGCGCCCCAGAAATGTGCTCGTGCCCTTGTCAAATGTGGCAAGTGAATGATCCTAGGTATATCCTAGCAAAATTGTCCCTCTCCATCCGGAGATAACCTTATAGCAGTTAACGAGAATGTTAATTCAACTATTTCCATTTTCTTTTCCCTTATTTATGGCTTTTCGTTTTTAACTGTCTCATGGCAGATAAAATAAGCTATTTTTTAAAGCTTGCGCAGGTCCACAAAATAGCATTCCCAGAAAAAACGTTTCGGAGGGGGGGGGGGGGGAAGGGGCAGTGTGACATACTTTTTCAGGGGGGTATGAGTAGGGGTGACAAAATATGACATGGGGGAGGGAGGGGGTCAAAATTGATCAAAATAAGTGACATACTTTATGAATGGTCCCAATGTGTTTATTTATATTTCTACTCCTCTTGAAATAGTGGCCTCAAAAATTGGAGAAAGGGTTTGGAAGAAAGGAAATTTCTTCGAATTTCTCTTAGGCGTATTCTTAAATTCAAATTTACGTCCTAAATGCCCCAAATTAACGACCGTTTTCAACATTCAGCAACAATCACACAACAATACATGACGTCAACGATTGTTGACCAAATTTTTTTTGTGCTTTTCGGGAACGTCTATTAACAATGGTTAGGCGGCAGTAAACCAACAAGGAACTAGTCAGTTAATAACTGGTTGTTCTCAGTAACAATCAATAAACACACGCAGCTTTGCTCAATATTTTATTATCCTCATCCAACAGACACATGCAGAGTACAGGCATTACGAGTACAGGACGACATTTACAGACGAATTGTGACAAAATAATAATAGTCTAAGTCTTATTCAAAGAGGTGCAGCAATAAGAAACCCCTTCGAGCGAAGCAAGATGACGCCAACGGAGCGAGCGAAGCGAGCGATGTGTCTAGTATGTATATAAGTATGTATATATATTTTATATAGGTATATATGTACCTCTTCTCCTCTTGAAGTAGGTAGGCTAAAAATATGAGAAAGGTAACAAAAGACAGGAAATTAATCCGGATTTCGCGTAGGCGTATTTTCGTAGTTCTAGGTAAAATTATTCCCCTCGAAAAAAGCGAAAAAAAACCCTTTGGATCATTGTTGAAACAAATTTTTCGAAGTTGATTGTTAGTTTTGGAATATCACATCTTCCTGCTGTGCGGATGGTCCACAATTGTTGAGCCACTAGGAGGCGCGTGGTCCGTAGTGTTGTCAGTAGGATTACTTCTGGCAATGCTAACAGCCGTCATTCAAGAATGAGGCACGTGCAGCTCGCTGATGAGACGACTGTTGGAGTTGCATTTTGGTTGTTTCAAATACAAACTACCTATTAACCCTTAAATTTTAATGAAATTACGTAAAGCTACGAAAAGATTAATGCTAACTTAGGCCGATTTAAACAAAATATATTGATAACAGAAAAGGGTGTCAGAAATATTTCTACGTATGCATTTGGAAAATATCGACATTCGATCATTAGTGTGCTATTAGCTGGTGCTCTACACAGCGATATAGTCCGGTCTAATTGCGGTAAACACGAATTGTTTCTAGGTACGATTTCGCCTTGCACTAAATCGTTTATATTAGTAAAACAAGCGGCTACAGCGACTTCCTAGTCGCATCCGGTTTTCTGTGCAGTTCTGCCACATACCAATAGTGAGGCACACTTCTCTATCACGCATTGCAACAGCTATCTCTATTATATAATCTAAAAACAGTAACCATCAGAATTGCCCGTTACAAACGTGTTAGCTTTTAAACTTATTTTACGTTTTAGGCATAATAATTGTCAGCGTTTAGGCCTAATTTACAACTTTAATTTCGTAAGTAGCAACCAATTCTATGCACTAGTATTACTTGATTCTATACAGTAAGCCTATTCATTTTTGCAACACGGTATGCCTCCGTGCATACAGTTACAGTGTTACAACGTAATGCGCAACGTAGCCCATATACATCAGTGGTAGTAGGGAAGGGACAGGAGAAACGCTGCAGCAGCGACTCGTAGCAACTATTGACGTTGCCATGGTAACGTGATTTTAGACCTAATTTTCATTTTATAGGCCTAATTTTTTTAACGGCAGTTTTAGTTTCGTACGTAGCAGATAGGCCTAATGGAGAATTTGGTTCGATCGTAAGCCTATTCATTCATGCAACAATGCGACAAGACTGTTTTAAACGAAGCTAAAATGTTTTTGTTTTTACGGCTGCGTTAACACAAATCTTTAGGATTTCTATTCGACGATGACATGTTATTATTTAATTTAGTTACGTCGAAGAAGTGTATTAGCTATAAGGAGGCAACGATGTTTTAATTTGCCATGTTATTTAACTAACTTTTGACACTGAATCGAACGTTGTAAACAGTGGTCGTCTCTATCTTGTACCGTTGCAAAGTTGAAAAAAGCAACGGACGGACGGACGGACAAAGTCGTTGCAATAGTCTTCTCAGCCGGACGGCTGTACAGAAGACTAAAATGATAGGCGACATGTGGTTGCTGTTTCAATCCATCACACGTAGCGTGGTAGGACATGGCTTTTAAGTAAAAATTCTTAAAATTTGTGAAACAAGAAACCCATGTAAAGTCTGCAAAATTTATTTGAATAAAAAAATCATCTATAGGAGCGGTACAAAGAAGTATGCATTATAAAATTACCAAGCATGTTTAGTTCAAGCATGCAGCAACTCGCGTGCTACAGTGTTGAAACGGCCTTTAGGCGAGGATGGATAAGGCTTCTTCAAGCCAAGGCCGACTGGGGTAGAAATCGCATGTCTCGCCTCCTGGCTCGTCGACAGTTTAGGCGCACGGCAGAAGGGGGGGTGGTTTTATAAACGGCGAAGCCGTTTTTGGTTTAGTTCATTTGTTTATGAACTGAACCGTACGAAAAACGAGCACTGCACTCTGATCATTTGCTTGATCGTTTTAGATGAGGAATGTCTGTCAGCAGCATGAAAGCTCCTCGAGCGCAGCGAGACGACGGGGTATGAGCGAGCGACTCCGCTAGTTCTTATTATAAATCTACATTATTAATAAACAAAAACGGAACGTTAGATGTTTAGAGTAAGGATCTAAAAGTCAAAACCTAGAAGGAACACGGACAAGCTTTGACAGTCAGGGTCTAGGTGTAAAATTTTGTCAGTAAGAGGCTGGAAAGCATTAGACCCTTACTGCCCGGTGGTTAGATTAGTTCTAGTCTCTTCGGACTGAACGTGTGTATGAACGGTTGTAGCAGGTTTTCTTTGTTCTTACAATATTGTTTTGGAACTTTAATAACACAATTTTATTTTGAAGTTTGGCATTTTGTCTTTTGATGTTTTAGAATTTTTATTATATTTCGTAGATTTATGGTAGAGGATTACCATAATGCTGTCTGCTACGAATATGCTGGCATGTTACTAAATTGAAAAATAATTTTCAACGTAAAGCAAAGCAGGAAACGTATAACCATACTACCACTTGATCATCACATGGGTCATTGTAAGATGAATTCCAGTTTTTCGTGAAAATGTATTTATTGCTGACCACCGGGTAGTAAGGGTCTAATGCTTTCCACCCTCTTACTGACAAAATTTTACAGCTACACCCTGACTGTCAAAGCTTGTCCGTGTTCTTTCTAGGTTTTGACTTTTAGATCCTTACTCTAAACATTTAACGTTCCGTTTTTGTTTATTAATTCGTGTTACTTTTAGAATTGCAGCTAAACTGTAAAACAGTGCAGTTGACGGTCAAAGCTGATAGTTTAACACAAGAGACCCTAGGCTGACCCTTACTAATCTGGCTATCGCCAATGGTAACAATAGAAACAAATCCTTTAATCTTCAGTCTATGTCTCGCAGCTGGCAGTTGCTAATTGGTATTGTTGCATAATAACAATGTTTAAAACAATGTAAAACAATCAATCTGGTGGTTTAGAGCTCCGTAACCCCTGAACCACTTGACCAAATAGAAAAGGCCTTATGAAAAGGGCACATCTACAGAGCAATACCTGTAAAATGAGCTAAGAACCAGCTTTATAGAACAAATGGTTTCACCTGTAGAGAGGACAGACGAAAGTATCCCAGAACAAGAAGAAGAAGAAGAAGAAGAAGAAGCTGAACAAGAAGTTGTCTATTTGGCCCCTGTCTGCATCTCGGGTTTGGCTTGACCGAATTTCACAATTTTTGGACTGCAGACAGGCCTTTACTAGGCAAGGCTAGACTCCAAATTTGGTTTAAATATGTTTACTTTTGACTGAGTTATACGCTCTCAAAGTTGAGAGTTTAACACAGAGCTCCTAGGTCGACCCTTACTAACACTGGCTATCGCCAGTGTTAATAAGACAAGGTCTCATAGCAAAAAGACGACAAACCCCAAAGCAAAACAACGACAAGAATCCCCTACAATGAAAACGGAAAGCGTGTCAATTCTTTGGCCAGAAGTTGAAACTGGTACTTTGTTGCCTTGGAAAGTTGAAATTGGCACATTGTTGCCTTGACCAATCATTTTCTCTACGCGGTTATCTAAGCGGCAAGTCTAAATGACGTCATGCACGAAGACAGTTTTCTCCACATGGTACGGATCGCTCAAGCCAATGTGATAACTGAGAAGGATGAGGGGGAGCTAAACTAGGAATGCCCGTTTGTGGAGCAGTGCGTCTGTTAGCCCTGCTATTGGGATTCTAATGATATAATAAAGATTAAGGAGGGGACAGAGCGTCTTTCACCATTAAGCATTAACTGAACCTAAAGCGTACGTTTTTGAGGAGGTTTGGGATGTACAACGATTCAGCTTTTACAAAATCTTGCAAACGTAGGAGGGGCAGGCGGAGAGGGAGGAACTGGGTGGAGACAAGATGAGGGAGAGGGGAGAGGGGAACGAGAGGATGAGAGGAAAAGGTGAGTATCGCAGGAAGAAATACTGCCTGTCGCAGTCAACATTCAGGTGACACCGATCGGAAACTGGGAAACAACCATGGTCAAAACAAAACCCTGGGTTCAAGCCAAATCGATAAACTAAGGGTGTGTGTGGGGGTGAAATGAACGGAGAATGCCCGTGGTGTGGCGAAGAAGAGGAAGGCAAGGAGAGCAGTGGGTAAGATGACAGGAAGGGAGGAAAGGAGAGGGGAGAGGGAAAAGACAGGGCAGAGAGAAGGTGGGACGAAAGTGAGGAATGGGGAGGGAGAAGATGGGAGAAAGAGGGAAACATACAGAAAAAAAATGACTTGTCGCAGTCAATGTTCAAGCAACACCAACCCAAAACTGGGAAACAACCACGGGTGAAACGAATCCACAGGCGAAACAAAACTCCGGGCGAAGCCGGGTACGATGCTAGTCTTAACCATTAAAAACTTACGGTCGGTACATACAGGTATATAATATGTACCTCTTCTCCTTTTGAAGTAGGAAGGCTAAAAATATGAGAAGGGTGTCAAAGGACAGGAAATTAATCCGGATTCACGTAGGCGTATTTTCGTAGTTCTCGGTAGAATTTGTCCACTCGAAAAACCATTGTTGAAACCATTGTTGAAACAAATTTTTCGAAGTTGATTGTTAGTTTCGGAATATCACCTCTTCATAGTTCTTAAGTTAAGTTAATTAAGTAGGATAGTTTCAGCGAATGATTGTCAGAATCTATAGGCTCAATCAAATCAAATCAAATCAAATCTAATCACATCTTCCTGCTGTACGAATGGTCCACAATTGTTGCGCCACGTAGGAGGCACGCGGTCCAGTAGTGTCGTCAATAGGATTACGGCTGGCAATGCTAATAAGCGTCATTCAAGAATGAGGCACGTGCAGCTCGCTGATGGGACAACTGTTGGAATTGCATTTTAGATGTTTCAAATACAAACTACCTATTTAGCCTTAAATATAAATGCAATTACGTAAAGCTACGAAAAGATAAATGCTAAATTAGGCCGATTTAAACAAAATATATTGATAACAGAAAAGGGTGTCAGATATATTTCCACATTTGCATTTGTAAAGATCATTCGTTCAATAGTGTGCTATTAGCTGTTGCGCTACTCAGCAATAGTCCAGCCTAATTGTGGTAAACACGAATAGTTTCTAGGTACGATTTCGCCTTACACGAAGCCTTTAAAGCAACATACCGCCTGCCTTAGAAGCTTCCGCTTGCCTCACAACACCCGCGAGACGATCACATCCGCGTATTTACCACAGCTAAGGTCAACTGAGACGGTAGCTTCGTTCCTCGCAGTGAAAAACATAGCTACTGTCTCAATTGGCATTGCGCCTAATTAATAGTCCAGCCAGCGTGAACCCATTGATTGTGTCGTCAAAAACCGGAATGATTCTCTTATTTTAAAATCACAATTTATAATTTTCTAGACTAGTGTCTTATAATTTTGCTTCGGCGATCTATTGGAATAATTAATTTTAATTTTTACCGCATTAGTCTATTAGATTTTAGATCTCATGGTAATTATTAGAAAATTAGTAGATGTATACACAGAGATGAAACGTCATGATTATTGTACGCGCGCAATGCATCATTTAGTGACGGATCGTTAGTAAATAAAGTTACATTATATTCAACAGAAATATAGAAATCTCCTAGCCGCCACATTTTAAAAAGGATTTTTAGCAAGGGAAATACTAACGGTAAGGAAATAGATCTTTGGGGCCTTACTTGATGTGGAGGATCGAGAAAAATGGCGCTGGGAGGTATATCTCTTTAATATTAGTCAAAAATTATAGGCGACATGCGGTTGCTGTTTCAAAGCATTACACATAGCGGGGAAGGAGATGGCTTTTAAGTAAAAATTCTTAAAATTTGTGAACCAAGGAAACCCATGTAAAGTCTGGTACTAACAAAATTGAAAAGTGACATGTGGTTCCTAGTGTTCGGTTAATCCACAGCAAAATTTATTTGCATAAAAAAATAACCTATACCAAGAGCGGCAAAAAGGAGTATGCATGATAAAATTACCAAGCATTTTAGTTTAAGCATGCAGCAACTGCGGCCTTGTAGCGAGAATGGATAAGGCTTCTTCAAGCCAAGGCCTACTGGGGAAGAAATCCCGTGTCTCGCCTCCTGGCTCATTGCCAGTTTAGTTGCATGCCAGAAAGGGGATGGCTTCTTCAAGCCAAGGCCGACTGGGTACAAACTGTATGCCTAGCCTCCTGGCTCAACAAGAGTTCAATCGCATGCCGGAAAGGGAATGGCTTCTTCAAGCCAAGGTCGACTGAGCTACAAATCGCATGTTTCGCCTCCTAGCTCATTGGCAGTTTAGCGCACGCCAGAAAGAGGATGGTTTCTTCAAGGTAATGGCCGGCTGAATACAAAGCACGTTTCGCCTCAAGAAGCGCTCGAAGCTCTCGGAATGCAGACTTTTGGAGGGATTTACCGTTATCATTTGTTTATGAACTGAAGCCTTACAAAGGCTACAAGGGTAGTTTTGCAGTGAATTTGTGAAACTGTGTCGTGGCGAAGATTAGTGTAGTAGCGCCAGGGTATGATGGATGACGTTGTGTGGTCCTAGGTTCAATATGTTCATGTAGTTAAGTTGTTTCCATGGCTCCAATAAATTCATTATTCCCCCCTACGAAAAACGCGTACTGCACTCGGATCATTTGCTTGATCGTGCTAGATGTGGAATGTCCGTCAACAGCATAAGGGTGCATTTATAATATTGATTTAGACGCGTACGCGTGACGTTCGGCGCGTGAAACTAGAGTTTTTCCCATGCTCAACGCTTAAGCGCGACCATTTACAATCGTAGAGCAGGTGGGCCAACGCACGCGTTTTGCTATTTTCAAGCGTCACGCGAATATCTACTCGACCTAGATCGGTGAGCGCCAAGCGACGCTCGCACGCTTAGTTGTTGCATGCTGGGATAAAAAAATGGCGGCATCAACGGATTCCATCGGCGCCACAAGAAAGGAAAACGTGGTGTGCTAAAAGGTAGAATGCTCAAAATAAACGGCCAGATATCTTAATTACAGTGACCTTGACCCGTACGGCGTCGAATCTTGGTGATACAGAAGGGGGAAGTTGTGAAACAGCATAGTTGGAACGGAGTATCGGCCAGCATTAGCAAGCTCACGCGCCGGCTCAGGCGTTTGATTTGTAAATGAAAGAGCGTTTGCTTTAGCGTGACGATACCACGAGCGGGCCAAGCCGATTTTCCGCGCGCACTGCTTTGCTCATGAACTTGTGTACGCGTCGAGCGTCGAGCGCCACGCTCACGCACAAGCTTTTATATTGTAAACGCAGCCTAAGAGTTGCAGCATGAAAACTCCTCGAGCGTAGGGAGACGACCCTCGGAATAAGCGAGCGACTCCGCTAGTGCAATATTATAAAATTACTAACAAGCTCCACAATGTGGTTTGTTTTGTTTCTATTTGAAAATGGAAGCAACCGGAAGTAACAGGTGGCGTTTCTTAGGCCTACTTATTTCGATGAAGTATTATCAAAGTCAGCCTGAGTGTTTTTATCTTGTTTTTTTTTCCTTCTGTACGGCTGATTTGGCTGAGAAGACTATTGCAACGACTTTGTCGGTCCGTGCGTCGCGTTTTTCAACATCAGGACGGGACCAGAGAGAGAAAAACGGTTTGCACCATTAGATAAAGCGATCAGAAATCACTTAAACAACACGGCAAAACATCGGTGCTTCCTTACAGGGTTTCTCGACGTAACTCGATGACGTAATAACATTTGATAGTCGCATTTAAACACTACAGGAAAACACGCAATCGTAAAAAGAAGTGGATTTCGTTAACGACACACATAAGCTTCATTGAAAATTGGCGCAACACCGTGTTGCATGAATGGATAGGCTTATTCTTGAACCAAATTCTCACAGTTTAGCGGCTACTTAAGAAATTAAAACGGCAGGTAAAAATTAATTTTAAAAGCTGACAAATACGCCTAAAATCCAAAACCAGGCCTGAAAGCTAACACATTTTTAATCGACAATTGTGATGGTTACTAATTTTAGATTACCTAATAGAGAGCGTTGTAATAGTGCTTGATCGAGGTGTTTAGAAACATTTTTGAAAGTGGCGGAAGTGTACTGAAGATCGGTTGCGACTAGGTTGTCGCTGCATCCGCTTGTTTAGCTTTGTAACGGATGGGTTCAAAGGCTTGGGAACCCGATAAAGCCGTCGTTTACATGTTTTTGCTGGACGCAATTTTCGCCAGGGGGCTTCGCCGTCTTACTCCAAACACCAGCAGTATTTTCCTTGGATTCCTTCTGAAGCTATGAGTTCCACGATGGACTGCTTTTAGTGTGGGTGCAAATAACCAACGTGTTAGGTGCCCTACCATCCACACTGTTCTTAATTCTATGCTGCCATAATGAATACCAAACCGCAGGATAAGATGTTAACGAAACAAACCGTTAGCATAAAAGAGTGGCTTTGTGAGAATACAAAATACACAAGAAAGAAAAGATAACTGCCCGACATTCTGCTAACTGTAGACAGGCATTTTTCAAACTGCGCTACCGAAGCGGACCTGAGCTACAGGCTTCAGCCGAGCTCAGAAGCTCTTCAACGTTTCTCACTGGTGACCTGAAGGTCACAGACACACAACCTCTGTAGTCCCGGAAGTCCTATTAGAAGGACTGCTACAAGAATGGGAGAAAATACGTCCCCAAGTTCACAGTGACCTTTGCGACAGGTCCGAGGACCCCGAGTAAAGCCAACGAGCACAACCCAGTGGTCAAGCGCTCTTGTCTTTAAACCAAGTGAATGTCATATCGATTCCCACGACTGATCACAGATACGCAAGCTGAAGACAAAAAAAAAAGCATTCTTGTCTCAGGAGGTAATACGTTCTTTTCCTTGGCCCAGCTTAACTCCGGAGTTCCATCCAGAGTCCTTACAGAAGGATTTCTACAAGAAGGAGTGAAAAGTAAGACCCCAAGCTCACCGCGAGCTATGTGAAGGCCCCCGCCCCAACTCCGGACCCCGTTTAAAAAGAGCGACACATCCTACTGGTCTGCGTCCTCGTCTGCCAATCAAGGGTAGGCCAGTTCGAGTTCATTATTGTGACTTTGGTCTTCCTTCCCCCCCCCTTTTTTTTCTTATAAATGTTACAAAAATATCTTCTCCACATCTCCCCCCCCCCTCCCCACCCCCTCAACTGGCGCAAAAAAAAAAAACTACTGTTGTAATAGTATACTAGAGAAACAACTCCAGCCGTTCCGTCTGCAGCGTCGTCTTCGGAAAGGTTGATGACCTCAAGCTCCGAGTAACATTCTTCAAGGACTACGGGCTCCATCTGTTGAGAATTTCTATTACTTTCATGCTTGAAACGGTGAAAGAACACACACAACAACTGACTTTCCGTATTCCTCAGAAACAAGTTACTTTCACTCAGAAACAGTTCACTAAGAAAGACTAAAAAAGAAAAAAAAAATTCGTTGACATAGAAATGACTTAAAAAAAATGTGATTCGCCTTTCAGAGAATAATAGACAAGGAGGGAAAGCAACTTGCTTCTTGGTCTTTTACATGTAGGCAACTACCGAAGCATACAGTGAGCATCAAAGAGCGCTTAATTCTAAAACTCACCGACAGATCAGTGTGTATAACCACAGCAGGCAGAAGTTGTTCTTAAATGTGTGGTGAAGTTTCTGATTCCTTAATGTGACGTCAATGCTGATGCAGTGGCCTCAACAGCTCTTCGAGGCAAGTTTTTTTCCGCAGAAGACGATGGACCTGCAATCGTTCTTCACTAGTACTATTTATGTAAACAATGAACAAATGTTGAAGATTGTCGTCACTCAGAACGTCCGCACTATAAGTTAAAAGCAGGAATCAATTCACTCAACTCCAAATGTAAACATGTTTATCGGCCGGTATGTAAGTTAAACGGGCTTAACAACGTCCATGACAACGAAAGTAAATATACGTTCTCAAAACACTTTTTTCCGTGACACTGGCCGCCGTTTTGCTAATCGATGCATCAATCAAGTACGTTCTAAAACAACTGACGCGTGACGTCATTTTTGATGAAAGCTGTTGCTTTTGGTGTAATTGATCGCTGAGCTGTTCGACCAGTTTAAGAAAGAGCTCAAAGACTGACTCTGAAAATACAAAATACACTAACCTTAAAAAATAAGAAAAGACAACTGCCCCGACTGGGACTCGAACTCGGGACACCTACGCCCCCCCCCCCTCCCACGTGTTCTTCAGTATGCAGTCAACTGGGCCCTCGTTGTCTCTCCTTTTTTTTTCATCAGCGAGCTACAGCAAGTAAGGTCACAGTAAAATAGCGTAGAAAAGGCCTTGACCATGTTCATACCATACGTTTTATGCTATAAAAGTTGAAAATCTGTCCATTCGGTTGATGTCCAGGTGAGAGCAAAGCGTTCCAAGAACGACAACAACAAGAAATAGTAATTTTGGGGAGGCCAAACTGTTCGAATTTTGTAATTAGAATTGTTAATGGAGCGAAATAGTTTTGACACCACCACAAATACCGAATTTAGTTGGTCTGTGTCAATTTTGGGGGTCGCCAGTATTTCACAGTTTGACGCTTAACACGGAAATTCATGATAAGGCTTACATAAGAGATAGCGGTCCTTCATTTTCCAACATGTTACCGCGCGCAAACCTACGAAGATTCATTCAATGGCACTTTGTTTAAAACTAGCAGCTATATCATTTACAACTACACCTTTAAATTGGCGTAGGACGGTCCCTACATAAGATAAACAGTTTGTGTTAAGATTGGTAGAAAGAATAGATCCCCACCTTTCAAAATATCCTAAGCATGTCCATTTCGGGCTATTAGAGGGCTCTCAAGAACACTTTGAATTCGAAAATCCTACGTTTTCGTCACTACGCCATTACCTCTTCTCCTTTAAATGGGCGTAGCACGGTCCCAACTGAGGTAAACAACTTCATCTAGGATTGATGGAAAGAATAGCTACCCTCCTTTAGGAAACTCCTTAGCATTTTCATTTCGAGGTATAAGCGCCGGTGCACACGTGCGTTTTTTGGACGCGCGGCGACGCTGCGATGCCGCTGTAGTGACGCAGTCAATCAATGCACACGTGCGATTTATTAACGCACGTTGACGCTGCGGTGCCGCTTCGGTCACGTATGTGCGCGTTTGGTTCCCTAACCTCGTATACAAAAAATTATAGTTTGAAACCAATGAGACGATATTGCTTTTTTCGCCTACCTTGTGAACAAAAAATATATTTCAAAACCAATGCGACGAATTTTGGTACATTGATGTACTAATTTAAGACGTACCAGGGGGAAATGTTATACATCCTTTGCAGATTAACTAAAAAATTCGGATAAGTTCTTTAATTACTTCCCAATGAGTCTCCAATCATTTCTGCAGCAACATTTCATATTTCAGGATAGTTCTTTACTCTTCCAATAAACAATTCCATGTCTATTTCTTCGAAATCAGACGCCATTTTTGGTAACGCTTTTGCGGTAAACGGCGAACGTGTGAACCGGTCAAGTCACCCAAGGTACTCAGAGACGCAATTGCGTTTTTTTAACGTTGCGGTACCGCACGTGTGCACCGGCGCTTAGAGGGATCTCAAGAGCAATTGGAACACGAAAATCACTACACAGTCGTTTGCTTGACACATTTATTCTACTAACTATGGGTACACTTCAAATGGAATTAGATGAAAATACTAGAATGGTGCTAGACAAAACAATAAATATGCACATTTCTACGCGCGCGAAGAAGTTGGTTCAGGATACGAAAATCTAGACACACGCTAGTGTGTCGCGCCAATTTAGGCAACAATCATCACAACAAACATCACGCCAGTTCAATTGTCGAGGTTGTAAACCATTGTAGCGCGGCACCATAGCGTCAGTGTCTTATATCTTGAAGCATAGTTGGGCACATTTCAGCTACTTGGGGAAAAATAATAATGCGGTACAAAAGCTTAAATTGTGTTGAAATCGAGAGCAATGACCCACCTGACAAAAATTAACTCGTGTAGGAATGCCAGCTAAGCTGCTTTAAATGCAAAATCTGACCCTCAATAATGTTGTAAATGTGTTAACTAGCTAGCTAGCTAGAGAACTAATTCGCTCATCCCCATGTTAAATCCCATAGGGTGATTATTCATCGATACCGAGATAACGGGAAGGCTTCCAGCTATGAAATTGGACGAATGGGTGCAGTACAATACGAACTGCATACCTTTTATGGTTTGGAGCCTGGGGGCTTAACAGGGATGGCGTGGGAGGGCGCGTAAGTACGAAAATATTGTTATAACCATTGTTAGTATTGTCGGCATCGTCTCTCATTGGACGGCCAAAGTTCGGACAATGAGAACGTGGATACTGACGTACGTGCCTAGACACATACTAGTGCATCACAATAAATCTAAACAACGTTGCAAAGAAATTGTATTCACGTCCAATTCACGAAAAATAAACCAACTGTAAAAACAAACCAAAATAAACAAAGCCAAAAACTGGTAAAGAGGCTACCAAGTTGAGAGTGGTTCGGCCCTTCAAAGGAGTGATATCAACACACCAAAACTAACTAAATATTATAATACAAATTACAACAAATTACAACAAACCAAAAACCCATAAAGAGGTGACTAAGTTGAGAATGGTTCGACCTATAGGTAAAAGGTAGTAGCAAATTGTTGAAGACCAATCTCTTGTTGACGTGGCACTTTATAGTACACATGTGCACAGTAGTGGAGTTGAGCCAATACACAATTTTAAAAAAAGGAGTGATATCATATAACTCCCCTTCCCCCTCCCCGGCCATAAGTAATGACCGGTCCCCTATTGGAAACTATGTCTGCTTGTCCAGACGATTTGTTTCAAAGTGACTGCCTATAAAATTAGGACCAATCTTGGTAAGCACTCAAGTCTTCGTGAGTGTGAGTGCTGCTGAACGTTTCAGCCTTTTCTTAACACGGGAACATGGATTTCGTAATACATCGCCATGCTAATTCATGACTAGCGCCACTACTAGCGAAGGCAAAAGCAACGGCGCTAGGTTTATTTAGAGTTCAGTTTCAATTGCAAAAATTCTTTCGATTACGAGAGACAGACAAACGGTCTGAAAAATCTGCGCTGAAAGTACGCATACATGATTACCACAACCACTGTATACGTCAAACATTAATACAACATATACGGTACCTGAGATTTAGAAGACGTTTTTAGAATGATAAAGTGTAAAAAAAGTTTCATAACATTTCATACAGCTAGGCTTTGGCTTCATCGATCAGCGATGTAGCAGCAGTGGCCGCCATTTATGACGTCGCCCTGGTCTTCGGTCATTGCGCAGTGAAAGCTGAGCATATTCGTGGCAATTTTTTCTTTTGCACCTTGATTTTGGTGGAATTGATTCCCCGAGGCGGTATCCACCTTGGTAATCCGATACACAAGCGTTTGGTAATTTGCCATTTCTCGTAGTATTTCTTGGTAATCATCCAGTGGTGTTCCTCATATTCCGGGTTAATCTTCAGTCGTCCGAGCAGTATTCCCAGGTAACCTCTAGTAATGTGAAGTAATACACAACGTAGGAGACCAAAAATATCAGTGGTAATCTGGAGGTATTCCAAACTATTCAATGAAGTAATCTAGCGATCCAAAATTATCCAGCAATTACCTTGTAGTAACCCGGTAATCCGAGGCAATACATAGGTAATCCGAAGTACTTCATTTGGCAA
>JAHWFP010201649.1:39402-49804 GCA_023313725.1 Lithobius niger | reverse complement strand
TAGTCTTTACCGTCATTAATTTTATTCGAACGAACCATATCAGTTCTCAATGTAGTTTCGCAGCCAACGATACATTACGTGGCTGACTTTGATTTTTTCTTTTGATCTGTATCCAAAACAGATAAGAGATGGCGTCACAATTTTTACGAAGCTTAAAATATTCGTCAAACCAAGCAGAAACAGTAAAAAATTTTGATGACGTGACAGGCTCAAACTGGTGCACAACAGCGCTGCCGAGCGACGAAAATGACGGGTATTTCCTTAAGGGGCGTCCAGTCTTTGTAACGCAAAGACCTAACAGGAAAAAATGTGTTACAGTGCGGAATCTACCCGAAAACAATTGCGGGAAGACTGAGTCCGATAGTCACGTGCGTCTAAAACCAGACGGGATGAAACTTTCTACCAAGGAATGGCAGAAACTCTCAGCACCTAAATTTGTGCAGTGGGATTTTTACTCGATCCAAAAATGCATTAATACGAGTGGTATTTACGACGGTATAGTCTGGGGTGCTAAACCGACCGAATTAAAAAGTTTTTTTATTACTGAAAATGGTGAACATTGGGCGTCTTTGGGCAACAAAAATTATTCGTTTTGGGTATGTGTGAAAATGATTAATGGTGATTCTTGCGTGTGTTTACGACGAAATTTGAAGGGGTTAATTTATCGTCTTCAGAATGGGAAGATTTAGTTGAAGAAATACAGACAGTGAATGCTCGTATTTGTCAATTTAACTAGACCGTTAGTAATAATTTTATTCGCACGAGCCATACCAGTTCTCACTGCAATTTCACAGCCAACGACACACTAGGTGGTTGACTTTGAATTTTTTCTTTCGAACTGTATCCAAAACAGATAAGATGCGTCGATTTTTTGGGAGGGATGAGAAACATGTCACGCCATGCCAGCTGATACACAACGATAGAATCTATGCATGACCAATCACGCCGATGCGGAACAAGATGGCGTCGGTTAAAATTAGGATGTCATGTCTGTACATGTTAGAGGCGAACCATAATGTCACTTGACGCATAACCGCCTAGTGTGTTGCGCGACAAGATGGCTGCTGTTGGAATTGACCAATCAGAACACTCGTTTTAAAATTACTCACCTCAACGAGCCAATGACAAGGCTTCTTTTCTTTTAACCAATGAAAAGTGTGTTACGTAATACCTCTGACGTCACAATGCCATATAAATACGATTGCCGGCCCCAGCTAGCTACCATTCGAATCTAGCCATCCACCAAACAAACAACCAAAATGGCTACAGAATCTACCCTTGGTCTCCGCCATACTAAAAGACAGTTACGTTTTGAGCCAAACAACGAAGCTAAAAAACTCTGCATGTCTACGGCATCATCTTTCTACACCCCGCCATGTGTCGAACAACAGCCGCAGCAGCGCGACCAACACCAACAGCACAAGTTACAAGAGGTTAGCCATCCTTCAGTATTCTACACTCCGCCATGTGTCGACCAGACTACACTTGCACCCCCCACCACTAGTGCAAACCCAGCCCAACATGATCCAGCGATGGAAGAAGTAGAAGTTCCGATTTGGCAGCAATACCCATTCTGCCAGCCGACCCAATCGGACGATCCGTTACTGTACTGGGATGAAGACGGTGTTATCAACAATCCACCATTACCCCCGACCCAACCAGACCAAAACTCTACAGTCATCGAAGCAGATAAATTAGAACGCCGCCTTACCTACGGAGAACAACCCGAGCAGAAGCCAGCAAGAATTTACGGTAAAAACTTGGGCTATTGTAACCGTATCAGTGTAGAAGACTCTAGTCGTTTACGTGTTATTTACCTGAGACAATTTAAGAACGAACTCTATATTGGAATAAGAAATAATTTTCCATTGAAAACCCCTACCGCTAGTGGTGTTATGATTGGCAAAAGCCATAATTCTGTAAAACAAGTTTTTCTCAACATGGAGGAATGGGGCAAGTTAACTTGTATAGAGTACGAAAGGTGGGTGAGTTTTGCTGTACAGTGCGTTCGAAACAATGGTGATAATTGCGGTCAATACTGGGGCGCCATCGAGCAAAAAATTGAAGGTGCTTATATCACGGAGAAAAAAGAGCATTGGGCACCACTGAGTAACAGGCATTGGGTCAGCGTTCACTTGTTCAGAGGTCATATTTATGTTGGCATTAAAGAATTGTATTATTCGTATTTCCATCAGAAATCATTGCCTAGTAAAGCTATTTTACTAACGAATGACGAGTGGAAGAACTTAGTAAAAGCTGTACCGGATGTAATTACTTTTATTGAAAACATCTCCGTTGGTTAAAAAATTGCTTACTTTGTGATTTTGTTAAGAAGTTCTTTTTTATCACCGGAAAAATGGCGAGAAAATATTGTTGAATCTGATTTGTACATAAAAAAACTGAATGTATGATTGTTGGTGCAAAGCTATTTGTGTACTTAGTTTTCTATTTTTTTTCATTGTAGATGGAATGAAATCAGATTTGCTTAATCATACTGGCGCAATAATTTATGTTGACGGATTTTCGGTGCCAGATACCATTTTCAACACTAAATTCCTATGCAAAGAATTGGGTGTGACTTATCTTTATAAGCCTGTTACAGAACGGTACACTTTTAGAGTTGGGAAGTATTACGATTTGCCACGAAAAGTGAGGGTAACAGATAGTTGGGTAATGAGAAATGCACACGGTTTAAAATTTGAAGATTCCGCTACAGATCTCCCGCAAGATGCCTTGCTATCTATTGTATCGGATATACAGGCCACATGCATTGTTGAATCTAACAAATCATTTATCGCATTCAAAGGCGGCCATTATGAAAAAAATTTGTTAAGATCGCTCTGTATTCCGCACGTAAATATAGAAAGTTTTGATTGTCCACGTTATGACGAATTACTTGCTATGTATGGAGTTGTGAGTACGCCTACCTGTGGATTACACTCGTATGCTTTGCCTGGAAAAATTGTCCACTGCCCCCAGGCAGAAACTATGTTATTCCGAAAATGGTTATTGAATGAATAAAAAAAAAACTGTACTTTTTTTTCCCGTGCTTATGTGAAAATAAAAATCAATTTATTTTACCCACCTGTGTGTGTTTGTATTTTTGTGCATGCTATGAAAATGTTGGTCGAACCATAGTTGATTAAATCAACTTATTTAGTTTTGTAATAAAAAAACCATTATCCTAGAGTCCAGCTGACGGAGTACGTCTTAATGTATCATAGTCAGCATGAAAGGTAAACACTACCAGTAAAAAAAGTACATGATGGAAAATTTTTATTGTGTTGACAACATTGTGAGTTGCTCGGACAAGAAACTCTAGTTTGTTTTTAACCAAGTATGGTTCGAAAAGCGAGTAAGTAAGGTAACGAAAAAATATATTGTCCGCTACGTAAACTTATAACTGAAAAATGGCAATGTCAGCCTGGATGGTAAAGACAGTTTTAACTTTGTCAGAAAGTGACGTGTGCATGCCACTAGTATGAAAAGTGAGAAAGACACAATTGTCGAAAATTAAAGTAAAATTTATATTGTCATCAGATGGAGCAACCTTATTTTATTATTAGTCAATTTGGTTGCAGTTTATTGATGTCACGTGAATGAGCATCGATACGAAGACGAATCGTTCGAGTGACGATTTTGGGTTAAAATAATACTAATACGTGACGTGTAGAAGCAACGAGACTGCAACGAGAATTACTTTTGCTTGATCCAACCAGGTTAGTTTTTAAAGGTACCCCAATTGAGTTACTCAGGTTTCTCTTGGATCATGGAGTAATTCAAAATATTCAATCCTGGCGCTCCTGATGAAGCATTAATATACTCGATCATTTCATTCCTAGGGAGTTAATACACGCGGTCGCGAGATTTTGAGTTACTCCGGGCAGTTGGGTCAACTTTCGAAGGCAACCTTGCTTGAAGAACGCGACGCACCGCAGGTATTGCCTGGTCTTTGCTACTACGTACGGTGGGTACGTAGACGCAAAGACCAGGCAATAACTGCGATGTCACTCACCGAACGAGCAGTTTCAGCCTTTTTGTTTGCTGATGGAGCAGGAAATTAGTTATATAAGGCTAACAAAATCCAATCAAACATAAACAAACACGCAAGTTAATCCGGCCATGAGTGTGCTGAGAAATGGGACGAGATATTCTCGAACAGTTGCAATGGTTATACATATGAGATTTGATGTATGAAATTCGACTATTTACATTATTGAGAGTTGTGTTCCCCAAACCTTAATACCAAGGTTTTGGCTTGACTGTTGCTGAATTCACAGTTGGGGTGATGTCCGGATTGTTGGGATCTCGTTGCAAAAGTGATTCCGAAAATGGGCAACGTCCGGAGTTATTTTCCTGTATTTAACTTCCAAAAACTAACCCCAAAAAATATTTGGTAGGAAAAATGTCCCCATTGTATCAGCATCCTCTCCTCGCCACCACACACAAATGCCAGTGATTAACTCCTCTCTGTACAGTGCTCAGTACCGCAACTAGCTTTTTCCAAATAAGGGTGCAAGGGCAAAATGTTCGGCCCCTCCTCCACAAATACACAATTTTGGAAGTAAAGTGGTTTCTAATTCAAACGAAGCTCTAGTGAATTTTCTCCTAGTTGGACCCCTGACTTGAGAATTTTGGGCCCTGGTGCTGGGCGTTGCACCCTTTGCACCACCCCTAATAGCGGCACTGGCACTGCTGCTGTTTCATTAAATGGTGCATGAAACGGCTTTCAATTGGTCTTTTTCTTTCTCCGAATTAAAAAAAAAACCGACGGTCAGAATATACAAGTTAAGTTTCCCTTATTTTCTCTTTAATAATCTAGCTATGAGTATGCAAGAGTTGATTTCGGAATGAAACCGCATAGAACGGACAAAGAAACGAGTACGTGGAAGGAAAACATTAGCTGACCTGGAGTCAAGGCGAATGCCAAATGGTTATAAACTTAAGGATGGTCACAAACGTATATTACTAATGCCTTGCAACTATGTCAGTGAAAACTGGAAAAGAAAGTCCTAAAAGCTGAGTTCTTCAAGGGCGTTATTCATCATGCACAAGGTTACAAGGTTCAGAAGTTAAAATCACGGCTTTTGATGGAACTGCTTTCTGCAATAGTCCAGTGTCGTGTTGGCCAGGGGGAGGGGGGAGGGGGAGGTGAGCCGAGGGGGTCGTGGTACCTCTGGCACGGCTGAGGGGGAGGGGGGGGCGCAAAAGTAGAAAACATAATGCAAATTTGCAATGGTCGCAGTCAAATCTAGACACATGCTAGTGTGTCGCCGCCAAGTAATAGTAGATCATCTCAAAGTAGAAAATTGTTAAAAATTGATTGTTAATGATAAAAAGGCGGCGGCGGTGTTGCTCTGGAACTCCAGGTGACTTTCTCCGTATTGAGTCCGGTGAGGTTGCGTTACTGGTGGTATATGCTTAGGTTAAGTAGGGTATAGCATAGTAAGGAGTGTACGGCTTTGAGGCCTTTTAGACTCTTATTAAAGAAACAAGAAACACCGCGGCGTCAGCAGCAGTCATGTGTCTGTTAACTGCAAGCAATTAAACGCATATTTTGGCATGTTAAGGATAAATCCGAATGCGACAGAAATCTTTCAATTGTGGTAAATGTAAGGGGAAGGTGAAAGGATAAAAAAAAAGTGTCCGCCATTAATAGAGAGAAACATGCGTCAATAACGTTGTTTTTATCTAGACACACGCTGGTGTGTCGCCGCCAAGTAACAGTAGATCATCCCATTGTAGACATCCGATTGTTAAAAAAAATTGATTGTTAATGATAAAAAGGCGCGGCCTCACTAGCAGACATGTATGTTAACTGTAAGCAACTAAAAGCATATTTTGGCATGTTGAGGATCTAGACGCACGCTAATGTGTCGCCGTCAAGTAACAGTAGATCATCCCATTGTAGACATCTGATTGTTAAAAATTGATTGTTAATGATGCAAAACATGTGTCTGTTAACTGTAAGCAATTGAAAGCATATTTGGCATGTTGAGGATATATCCCAATGCGACAGAAATGTTTCAAATTGTGGAAAATGTAAGGACAAGGGTCAGAGATTTAAAAAAACCTAAAATTTAAAGGATGAGTGTCCACCAATCATAGAGAAAAAGATGCGTCAATAACGTTGTTTTTATATTACTGTCTAGCTAGTTAGCTAGCTAGCTAATAAGATTTTTCCCATGTTAAATCCCATAGACTTTTGGCTCATGGCTAGCGCAAAATTGAGAAGGCCTACGTACCTGAACTTTTGCACACGGATGCATAGTGATCTGAGGATGGTCCTTTTGTTGGTTTGGGGGCTGTAGGGGTCAGGACAAATGCGTGGGAGGGTTTTGAAATTCGCCACCGACGAATTTAAATTTCGTATCTTTTCCAAGTTGCAACCAAAGATTTTAAGCAACAATGGCTTGAACAATCAAGACTGGTCCTTAGATTTATTGTAAAAGCTTGGACGAACTAAAAACTGAACTGTAGCGAAGGACTTAATAAAAAAACCTTAACGTTGCCGTGGATTGCGTAAGAATAAAGGGATGCACGTTAGATGATGGTTACGCAACAATACGAGTTCTGAAAACCAAACGGGGTTTTTGCTAACAACCCAAAAATAAAATGCTGTATCATATCAAAAACCAAACTGGTAAAAGGGGCCGCCAAGTTCCGAATGATTCGGCCCTTCAAAGGAGTGATATCAACACACCAAAACATTCGCCAAGTTAATCGCACCGCTTAATAATCCGAAGGTTAAATGAAAACTAGAACATTGCTACTTTCGGTAGCAAGGTTCAAGTTTTCTTTAACGTCCAAAGTATTATTCGGTGCGATTAAGTTGGCGAATGTTTTGGTGTGTTGATATCACTCCTTTAAAGCGCCGAACCATTCGGAACTTGACGGCCCCTTTTACCAGCTTTGATTTTTGATATGATATCACTCCTTTTTTTTTTAATTGTGTATTGACTCAACTCCACTACCGTGCAGACGAGTAATAAAGTGCCACGTTAACAAAAAATTGGTTTTCAACAATTTGCTACTACCTTTTGCCTATAGGCCGAACCATTCTCAACTTAGTCACCTCTTTATTGGCTTTTGGTTTGGTTTTAATTTTGTTGTAATTTGTTGTATTTAGTTAGTTTTGGTGTGTTGATATCACTCCTTTGAAGGGCCGAACCACTCTCAACTTGGTGGCCTCCTTACCAGTTTTTTGCTTTGTTTATTTTGCTTTGTTTTTAAAGATGATTTATTTTTCGTGAATTGGACGTCAATACAACTTCTTTGCAACGTTGTTTAGATTTATTGTGATACACTGGAACACTGGACTACGACACTAAGACAGGCACTAAGACAGGGCCTTAGGGCTTCGGGCAGATGACCAGAAGTGGTTAACGCTCGTTAAAACCTTTTTTGATACACTGGTGTGTGCCTAGGCACGTACGTCTGTATACACGTTTTCATTGTCGGAACTTTGGCCGTCCAATGAGAGACGATGCCGACAATACTACCAATGGTTATAACAATATTTTCGTACTTACGCGCCCTCCCACGCCATCCCTGTTACGCCCCCAGGCTCCAAACCATAAAAGGTACGCAGTTCGTATTGTAGTGCACCCTTCGTCTAATTTCATAGCTGGAAGCCTTCCCGTTATCTCGGTATCGATGAATAATCACCCTATGGGATTTAACATGGGGATGAGCGGACTAGCTAGCTAGCTAGTTAGTAACACATTTTCAACGTTATTGAGGGGCAGATTTTTCATTGAAAGCAGCATAGCTGGCATTCAAACACGAGTTAATTTTTGTCAGATGGGTCATTGCTCTCGATTTCTACACAATGTAAGCTTTTGTACCGCATTATTATTTTTTCCTAAGTACCTGAAATGTGCCCAACTATGCTTCAAGATATAAGACACTGACGCAATGGCGTCACGCTACAATGGTTTACAACGTCGACAATTGAATTGATGTGATGGTTGTTGTGATGTTTGTTGCCTAGCTTGGCGCGACACACTAGCGTATGTCTAGATTAGTACAGTGACCTTCGGCGGTTTTTGTATGCTTAAAATTCCTCAAAAAAGTAGAGTGGAATATAAAACGGTGCTTTGACTTTTTTTGTGTTCACAGTCCTAAGGTATATGTGTCTATCAACTGCAAGCAACTAAAAGCATACCTTATCATGACGAGAATAAATCCTAATGCAGCCGAAATCTTGAAAAAGTAAAGGGAAGGTACAGGGATAAACAAAACAACTAAAGGGCATGCGCTGATTGAGTGAGCGAAGCGAAAAAATCAGCGATTGTTAGCCAATGTTTGCAAAAATGAGATTGAAAAAACTTAAGCATGTGAAAATTTATAGATATAAAATTCCTCCAGAAAAATAAGGTACAGATGAAGATAAGATGGTGTAACCTTTCGTACATTCACATGCAGTCCTATGAAAGTTGGGATATCTACCCAAAACTGGCGTAAAAAGCCGCCAAGTTTCCAACGGCCTTTGAAGGTAGTGATATCATTCAACCAGCGAATGGCCGCCAAGGTTAATCCTATTAGCCAACTTAATCGCACCGAATAATACTTTAAATGTTAAATGAAAATTTGAAAATTGCTACCGCGAGTAGCAATCTTCTGGTTTTAATTTAACTTTCGAGCTATTATTCTGTGCGATTAACTTGGCTAATAGGATTAACCTTGGCGGCCTTTCCATGGTGGAATGATATCACTACCTTCAAAGGCCGATCGATTTTGGAAACTTGGCGGGTTTTTCTACCAGTTTCGGTTTTGGGTGGATTTATTTGACTCTTGAAAAAGGCTGTGTCAGCATGGCACAGTGGTAGGACTTCAGCCTTTGGTTTCAAAGGCCCTGGTTCGATTCCTCACTCAGGCAGTCTGACATATAAGTCCAAAAGGCAACGTAAATAGGTTTGCATCTGTATTTATTTAAAAGATACCGCTATACGCTCATTTAAAGGTGAAAAGGTAATGGCATAGCGGCAAAAGCATGTGGTGACTTTAGAATTCAAAGTGCTTTCGGGAGCCCTCTAATAGACCGAAATGGACATGCTTTGGATTTTTTGAAAGGTGGTGAGCTATTCTTTCCATCAACCCTAACCGAAATCGTTTAACTTAGATACGGGCCGTCCGAAGCCCATTTAAAGGTGAAGAGGTAATGGCATAGCAGCAGAAGCGTGTTGTGATTTTCGAATTCAAAGTGCTCTCGGGAGCCCTCTAATAGCCAGACATGGACATACTTAGAATTTTCTGAAAGGTGGGGATCTAGTCTTTTTATAAACCCTAACCGAAATCGTTTAACTTAGATACGGGCCGTCCGAAGCCCATTTAAAGGTGAAGAGGTAATGGCATAGCGGCGGAAGCGTGTTGGGATTTTCTAATTCAAAGTGGTCTCGGGAGTCCTCTAATAGCCCGGAATGGACATACTTAAGATTTTCTGAAAGGTGGGGATCTATTCGTTCTATATTGTTTAATTGTTTCGAAAAGCACTTACTGCTAACCTCTGTAAGTGTTTTATGCTAAGTAGTACTGTACGATTTTGTATTGATTTGCATACACCGTATTTTTTTAACAACCTTCAGCTGACATACTTACATAAATTTAGTATCATTGTGCGGGTGACTTGATTACAAATATGTTTTATTCATCCAGAAGCCGATGTAACTCTTTTGGAATCCGATAGCACAGGTGAAAGCATAAAGGTATGTTTAATTTCATCGATAAACGGCCATATTGGAAAATAGGATCTGGAAAATTCGGATGAAGTTTCTCAGATGTCTACCTCCGTTTTTTTTAAATCTACTATAATGAACCTGACCCCTGCAACAGGTTTCATCCATTCACTCAAAAATTCCTACGTGGGTATAGGCCAGGGACTAAATCGTTGGGAGTAGATATACTTCATGGGGTTCCGCACGTAGATTGATTTCTAAGTACGTTCAGCAAGAATTTGTTGGTCGTTGATGCTTCATGGGAGTGCACAGGAAGAGAAGATGCTGGGGGAGGCTGTGGTGGTATTGCACGGGGATACATGGCTGGTTCAATTTCCACAGCTAGGAATGACTGGCGTACCACAATACATACTTTCAGTGTGATCAACAAGAATTTTTCGGGAATCAACCTCATGGAGTGGGAATAGGGGGTAAGCACTGAGAGGCCTTCGAGAATTTCGTGGGAGTTCTGTAGCTAGTTTCATTTGTACTGCTAACAATAACTTGTGTACCAAATTTCATTCTTATAGCACTATCTGCAAGAATTTGTTGGTCAGGTCTCAAGGGTTCCATAGCTAGTTCATTTTGTACAACTATATGAATGGCTTGTATAACAAATTTCATGTTTTTAGCTCGATCTGCAATAATTTGTTGGTCTAGCCGCTGGAAGAGGGGGGGGGGGGGCT
>JAHWFP010201649.1:0-30677 GCA_023313725.1 Lithobius niger | reverse complement strand
AAGAAAAGCTTATTTACACTCAAATGCAGGGCCGAACGTGGTGGCCAATGGGAGAGGGGGAGAAAGCCAAGACAACCCTGGCGCAGCTCAATGCGGGGGGGTGTGGGGGGGGGGGCGGGGGGCCGCCCACCGCTGCTGTACTAGCAAACACAGCGCAAATTTGAAGTGGTCGTAGTCGCAATTATAGCAGCATGTAAATAAATAAAGCTGTCTTGAATACACCATCGCCTTTTTTCAACGTTATCGAGTTTTGTCACTATACGTGACTGCAATTTTTTTTGTCTGTGGCAGCAGATAAATTGAGTAAACACAGCGTAGCGCTGGGGGCTGGCTGGCTAGCTGCTTGTATGTATGTAATTTTATGTATTAGTATTAAAAAACGCCTAAGCGTACAATACGGACATAAGTCTTAAAAAACTTAAAGCCCTAACGGAACAGATATTAGAAAAAGACATGTAACCAATCAGCGTCGCACTAATACGTGTAAAAGAATCTCCAGCGACACAAAAAACAAGCGCGACGCTGATGGCTTACATGTCTTTTTTTAATATCTGTTTATTTAGGGCTTTAAGTTTTTTAAGGCTTACATCCGTACTGTACGCTTATGCGTTTTTTAATACTAATATCCATTATTTTTTCTTGTTTCAGCAAGAATAACACAGAAAAGAATACAGTAATCACCTTAAAATTGCTGTTATAAGAGAGCCTTTTTAATACTCAATTTTAAGAGCAATAAAAATTGAAAATCGGTTCTTTGGTTCGTTCTCTAGGTGAGAGCAAACGTTCTAGCCCATTTGGCTTTCCGTGTCAATAATATTCTAGTTACATTAAAATACCTTGCGAAAGGCTGTAGGCCTTGGTCATACCTACGTTTTAAGCTACAGAACTTGAAAATCGGTTCAGTGGTTCGATCTCCACGTGAGGGCAGTCTCAACAACAACATTATGATTTCTGCCCAGTGCTCTACAATAATAATTGCTCTGCCGACGAGAATACTGCAGTCACATCTAAATCGTATTCAAAGGCCCTAATCGATGTTAATATCTACACTTTAAGCTATACAAATTGAAAATCGGTTCATTGGTTCGATCTCTAGGTGAGAGCAAAGGTTCTAGCCCATTTGGCTTTCCGTGTCAAGAATACATTAAAATACCTTGCGAAAGGCTCTAGGCCTTGGCCATACCTACGTTTTAAGCTATAGAACTTGAAAATCGGTTCAGTGGTTCGATCTCCACGTGAGGTCAGTCTCAACAACAACATTGATGATTTCTGTCCAGTGCTCTACAATAATAATTGCTCTGCCGACGAGAATACTGCAGTCACATTTAAATCGTATTCAAAAGGCCCCGGTCGGTGTTAATATCTACACTTTAAGCTATACAAATTGAAAATCGGTTCATTGGTTGGATCTCTAAGTGAGAGCCAAGGTTCTAGCCCATTTCGCTTTCCGTGTCAAGAATACATTAAAATACCTTGCGAAAGGCTCTAGGCCTTGGCCGTACCTACGTTTTAAGCTATAAAACTTGAAAAATCGGTTCAGTGGTTCGATCTCCACGTGAGGTCAGTCTCAACAACAATATTGATGATTTCTGTCCAGTGCTCCACAATAATAATTGCTCTGCCGACGAGAATACTGCAGTCACATTTAAATCGAATTCAAAAGGCCCCGGTCGGTGTTAATACATACATTTTAAGCTATACAAATTGAAAATCAGTTCATTGGTTCGGTCTCTAGGTGAGAGCAAATGTTCTAGCCCATTTGGCTTTCCGTGTCAAGAATATTGTAGTTACATTAAAATAGCCTGCGAAATGCCCTAGGCCTTGTCCATACCTACGTTGTAAGCTATAGAACTTGAAAATCGGTTCATTGGGTCGCTCTCCAGGTGAAGGCAAAGAGTCCCAACAACAACAACAACAACAAGGAATGGACGTGCCGTGGACGCCGAACGGTTCAATTGTTGTCATTAAAATTTGTAATGCAGTGAAATAGTTACGACACGACCCCAAATACCGAATTTCGTTGATTATGTCAATTCTGGGCGAAACTATAGGAGTTCAAAGTTTGACGATTAACATGGAAGTTCATGCTGAGGCTTACATAATTCTTGATATGTATCTATGCTAGGGGGCAAACACTTTGTAATACGTATTCAAGCCGACAACTCAGTATTTATTACCGGTATGTTTTAGTTCAGAGAAAGTAGGAAACAGTTCCTCTTTTTCCAGCTAAGGGCCAAGAAAACTTTCACATAGAAAGGTGGGTTTTGATTGGAGTTACTGAGCTCAAGTAGCGATCCGACAGCCTCTTAAGAAATCAATGGTTGTAGACTGTTACTAGGCGTACAATTTGGTTTCCGGTTCACAGCATAAAACGGAATTTTAAAACAAAAATGATGTAATGTTTAGGGCTGGCTTAGTTGTCTCCCTTTCCTCGCACTTGCCTAGACTCTTCCTCCCCTCCTCTGTCCGTTCATTGATCGCTCTGACACACTGACTAAATATCAATTGTTAATGGTGACTGCACTTTATGAACAGGCTTAAACATGTTATTTCTGTTTTGTCGTATTATATTCCGTGCTAATACAATTGTGTATCAATTTAAAATAAATAAGAAATCAAGAAGTTCTGCGTTGCTGTTTTGGACAAACAAACATTAAAACTCGACGTTTCGGCTCATCTCAGAGCCATTATCAACAGCCAAAGTGAAAACAGATTACAAATTATACAAGAAAGTCTGAGTCAATTAGCAGGAAAATTTCCATCTTAACAAAAGAATAGAAATAGCCAACAAGGCGTTGAGTCAGAACAATGTACGCCTCGACGTTTCGAGGGAGGCCTCGAGTCAAGCCAAGAGTAAATTGTCAAATTTACAAAAAAAAAATGTGTGTGTGCCCAGACATAACTGGGACACAGTCACTACTAAAATTAAAAGCAAAATTTAAATTTAGTTGTGACTGTGTCCCGGTTCTGTCTGGGCACACACATAATTTATGTTATAAATTTTAAATTTTACTCTTTGCTTGACTCCAGGCTCATATCAAGCCCATCTTGTGTTTGTTTACATGTTTTTTCTTTTAGTTAAAAGTTCTTTTTGAGTATAAATCAGAAGTGATTCGAAACGTCGAGGCGCAAATTGTTCCGACTCAATACGACACCTTGTTGGCTACTTCTATTCTTTCAGAATTTGTCGTTTTTTTTTTAGTTTATAATAATAATAATGTTTATCTACTCATAGGTAGAAAGGAGTTTGAAGGGTGTAACCACTTACACAAGTCCTAGTCATTAAAAACGTGTAGAACACCGAGAAAGAAGTATCATTCGGGTGACTCGAGGACAAATTCAGGTCGCTTCAGGAACCCCCTCAGAGGAAGTCTCTCCAGCAAACTGGAAAAACGTGCCACAGTGGGCGCTAGAACTGCTTCCTCCGACAGTGAATTCCATGGGCGGACAACCCGGACAGCAAAGAAGTTTAATCTGCAGTCCAGCTTAGCCGAGGCAACCGCCAATTTAAGTGAGTGGCCTCTTGTGACCCTACTGAAGCAAAGATCAAAGAAGGGCATGTCAATGGGCAAAAAACTACGGACAATCCTAAATGTCAACCGCAGGTCAGCACGTAGCCTACGCAGTTATTGTTGCCAGAACTTGCTAGGACGTCTTAAAAACGGAGGATTTAGTTTAATTGCTGTTTTGAAATTCATTTAAGACGAAACGGGTAATTTTTAAAGTTTTTGTTCTAGCCAGTGCGGGGGTGGGGGAAACGTAGGGGGGGGGAACGAATTGTTTTAATGGGCAGCCATTTTCGAGCTGCAGCCTGCACTTGGAAAATGAAGCCACCACGCCACTGGCCGAAAATAGGGAGGAAGGTAGGGGGAGGGGTTGTAGGCATGCGGCACCCCTATCACAAACTAAAGTGTGTGTTGGGAAAAAATTTGCCTTGGTCATACAGGTTTTTTTTATTTGGTTTCGTTCTTTTTTACTTTGCTTTCGTTATGTTTCAAACTGCTTTAGTTTCTTTGCTACTTTGGTTTCGTTTCTTTTCATTTTGCTTTCGTTTCTTTTCAATTTGCTTTAGAAGACAGCTAATTTTTAGAAATGTGAAAAACGAAGCAAATTAAACGGAGAATATTAAATGTAATTTACAATAAATCATTTACTGAGATGTAAGTTTAAAAACGGGTTAAATTAATGATTTACTATACACAGTAATACCATCAGTGCTAGTTATCTTACTACTTTTCACGCTGTCGACCTAATTCACTACCTATCGAATCCTTTAGAAAATCATAACGAAAACGTGCGCAAACGCTTATTTATTTTTAAAAAAGAATTATTAAAAAACGTTAAAACGCAACTCATACCAGTATAGCGAGGACAACGCCACAATGCGAGATGAGAGCTCAACAATAAAACCTGATTTCAACCCAAACGTAAGTTAAACAGAAATTATCTCTATCCGGACAAGTTTTTAGTTGCGGTTTCTGATGTTATATGTTTGGTCGCAGCGAAAGCGGCACATAATTTGGAAAAAAAATATATATGGCCATAATTTTCGTTAACAGCGACCTTGATTTACCTTAATTTGCCGATTTTATGTAAAAATTCGAAAACAATTTTTTTTTGAAAATGATGGGCAGTTTTGTTCTCAAATGATGGTAATTTTTTTCTAAATTACGTGACTCGCTCGCGCTGCCGTGCTCGCTGTGGCTAAACATATAACATCAAAAACCGCAACCAAAAACTTGTCCGGATAGAGATAATTTCTGTTTACTTATGTTTGGGTTGAAATCAGGTTTTATTGTTGAGCTCTCATCTCGCATTGTGGCGTTGTCCTCGCTATACTGCTATGAGTTGCGTTTTAACGTTTTTTAATAATTCTTTTTTTAAAATAAATAAGCGTTTGCGCACGTTTTCGTTATGATTTTCTAAAGGATTCGATAGGTAGTGAATTAGGTCGATAGCGTGAAAAGTAGTAAGATAACTAGCACTGATGGTATTACTGTGTATAGTAAATCATTAATTTAACCCGTTTTTAAACTTACATCTCAGTAAATGATTTATTGTAAATTACATTTAATATTCTCCGTTTAATTTGCTTCGTTTTTCATATTTGTAAAAATTAGCTGTCAACTAAAGCAAATTGAAAAGAAACGAAAGCAAAGTGAAAAGAAACGAAACCAAAGTGCAAAGAAACTAAAGCAATTTGAAACATAACGAAAGCAAAGTAAAAAAGAACGAAACCAATTTAAAAAAAACCTGAAAAGAACTGAAGTAGGAATGAATCTACGAATAACGGGAGTTAAAATGAAGAAGTCTTTGGTTTGAATTTGTGTGTAACGTGACGCACGTCATTAATTGAATAACGTGACGCACGTGCTTTTCGTCGAAGGCCTAATTAATTTCGAATTAACACTTCCCTGAATGACTATCGTGGACTGCAGTTGTGTTCGTGGTTCATGAACAAGTTTGATATTTCAGAGTAAGAAGCTCCTAAAATAGTTCGGCAGCCGGTACAAAAACCCAAAAGAATAGTCTGCACAGAATGTTTTTGCGCAAAGATGTTCTATATGTCCGTACTCCACAACATAATGATGCCACCTTGGCACCCTTGGGGAATTAAAAATGGCGTCCAAAAATGGCGAGAAAAACTGTTTTTTGCTTCTAGCGTCTAAACGGTTCATCTGGTTGAAAATTAACAGGTTACCAATAATGTTCAAAATAAAATTTAATTCAAAAAGGTTCCATTCATATTTTTGGTAAAATTAATCCTTCTTACCGAAATTCGTTATTTAAGTTATTTCAGGCCATTACTGCATGTTACATATACAATTCCTGACTTTAACCAGCTGCAGCTGTACCCGTTCTAATTCGGATAAATGGACGTGATTAGGCTTAGATAAAAGATGAAGATGTATATTTTCCAACAAGGGTAATTAAAGCGATTTATATTGATTAGGAACTAAGCTACAGCAGTTTACACACGTTGTAGCACTGCTTTTCGCTGTATTTTGCCACAAGTTCCACCTTTAAACTGCTTCACCACACGTTTTAATTCGTATAAATGGACGTGATTAGGCTTAGATGAAGATGTATATTTTCTGACAAGAGTAGTTAAAACGATTTATATTAATTAGAAACTAAGCTACGGTAGTTTCCCTACTGTGGCAGGTTTGATGCAGCTCCTTGCATTCTGTCACTTGCTCGTTCGTTCCAATTCGGAGCCATTGGTTGTGGGATCTGACGCCATTGTGGCGATCAGTCACACTGACAGTTCTTACCTCGTGTAATGTACGTTTGTTACTGAGTCCAAGTTGGTGTTTGATGGTTTATTCAGTATTCACGTTCGCTCATCTTTGGTTCAGTTGCGAATCCTTCTCTCCTGCTGGCTGCCTGTTGTTTCCAGCATTGTAGTCCATGGGCCAAGTGGCTAAAATCATGAATTTGGGATAATTTGGGGGTAGTAATTTTCCTTTACACCACAGTTGCATGGATGCCTCAGGAACATAAAAATGTATGATTGCTATCTCAAAGAGGTAGCTTTTAAAAATGGCGGCCATTTCAAGATGGCCGCCATCATCAATCAGAAAATTAGCAATATCTCTAGTTCTAATAGGACTTTTTAACTTCTTTTTTTTTCTGTTAAAGCTTATTTCTTGGCCGATAATTTCTTTTCCCATGACTTTTTTCATAGCTGTAACAATTGGCGAGGAAAACGTGATTGAATAACATTTTCTAGTCTCACCATGCAGTTATGTCAAAATATCTTTAAACGTAATAACTTTACGTGAAATGTTTGGAAATACAAGTTGTAGAGAATTTAACTGTCTTTAATTTAGTGTTAAGAAATCGTTTATCGGATTAAAAATTCAGTAAGTATAAAAGTTTGAAGTTGCGAAGTTACGTGGCGTCGGGTACTGCTCGGGCAAGCTGCTCTGCCTGTCAGCCTAGTTTTAGTCAGCCAAGATTTTGGTACAATTTTGGGATACTAACTTTTCTTTAGTAAGAATGACTAAAGACCGTTATTGCCTTCTGAAAGTGTTATGTTGATAACAAAAATTGCTGCCAATCCAAGATGGTGGATGTCGACTTTTGAAAAATGGCTGCTATGGAAGCAAAGCTACGATTTTGCATTTTTTTTCTTTCTAATGCAGCCCAGAATTAGACAAATTAAATAGTGAAAAAGTTCAATGGTAAATAAACTTTTATAGTTTTTAAAAGCACTTAACAAACTTAGATGAACCGTTGTTACAAAAGGTAAGACTAAAATGTATACACCTTATGAGCCCTGATCCCGAAGTTCCGTTTAACCAACACTACAATAAGTAACAACTAACAATCACTTTAAACCTGCTGTGCACAGTCATTGCTACGTTGCAAAGTGACCGGCAACAATAAGACATCTGTAAACAGTGAAACAAAGAATCAAAGAAATATCATATTATTAGCCAGAGAAAAAGAATTGATTAAAAGATGCATAAACCGCTGGCATAAACCGCTGGACAATTTAAAATAACGTACTCCTTATTAGTTTGCAGCAATTTCAGTGCTTTGAGCTTACCTTCGCCCATGTGGGGACTGCCTTTGTCGACATTCTCTTCAAGCAAACTCATAAACAACCATTGGGAAAACATGTGTGGAAAATTCTTCTGAAGTTCCGGAACCAGAAGATCATGGCTGGATGCGAGAAAGGTGGCAGCTTTGCATCGGATGGATGACAGGAGCACCAGCACCTAAAGGAGTGTTGGAACTTTTGAGTTGTTCTTGTTCGAGATTGTGCATGACAACATGCACTCTTGTATGGTAAATCAGTTGAAATGTACTGAGGCATGTAAGCTGGCAAAGTGTGAGCATGAATGCGTCTAAAGAATTGGTAGGTAGAAGATGATTTA
The DNA here is from genome assembly GCA_023313725.1 of Lithobius niger. Classification (NCBI taxonomy): domain Eukaryota; kingdom Metazoa; phylum Arthropoda; class Chilopoda; order Lithobiomorpha; family Lithobiidae; genus Lithobius; species Lithobius niger. The sequence goes on along the minus strand of JAHWFP010201649.1, from coordinate 22,791 downwards.
AACTATTATGACAGTGTTGAAAGTGATGACGATGAGTAACTTTTGTCGGAATACTATACTATGGAACTAGAATTGCCACCCCAGCAGCGCAGGCTGTTTTATAACAGAACCAAAATGATCTTGAGCGCATGGGTGGCGTTTGATGCCCTGTTTGCAATATAGGGATGATTTGTTGTCTCATGTGTTTGTCATTGAAGGCGTGTTTCCCGTTTGTGTGTTTGTGCTCACTGGCTAGTAAACGTTGAATTTCGTTTGCTTTGGTCGAACAATTAGTATGCTCAAGGATCGTTTAAACAATTATTTATCGCTGGCTAAGCCGAAGGCGTGTATCCCATCTCTGCATTTTTGCGCGTTTTGAATATTTCATCAAGCTTCACTAAACCATTAATTTAAATCGTACACCGGTTTATGCCAGATGTTCAAAGGGTTTTAGCGAGCGTTAACGGCTTCCGGTCATCCGGTCTAGCAGGGGTTTATGCATCTTTTAATCAATTCTAAAAAAAAAAAAGGATTTTAGCGAGCGTTAACCGCACCCGGTCATCTGCCCGACGAAGCCCTAAGGCCCTATGTCTGCAACACCCGGAATGGATTCTCAGGAGGTCACCCACCCAAGTACCAATCGGGGCCAATGCTGCTTAACTTCGGTGATCTGACGAGAACCGGTGTTTCCAGCACTGTTTAATCAATTCTTTTTCGCTGGCTAATAATATGTTATTTCTTTGATTCTTTGTTTCACTGTTTACAGATGTCTTATTGTTGCCGGTCACTTTGCAACGTAGCAATGACTGTGCACAGCAGGTTTAAAGTGATTGTTAGTTGTTACTTTTCGTACTGTTGGTTAAACGGGGCTTGGGATCAGGGCTCATAAGGTGTATACATTAGTCTTACTTTTCGTAACAACAGTTCATCTAAGTTTGTGAAGTGCTGTTAAAAACTGTAAAATCTTATTTATCATTAAACTTTTTAACTATTTAATTTGTCTAAGTCTAGGCTGCATTAGAAAAAAAGAATGCGAAATCGTAACTTTGCTTCCGTAGCAGCCATTTTTCAAAAGTCAACATCCACCATCTTGGATTGGCAGCAATTTTTGTTATCAACATACCGCTTTCAGAAGGCAATAACGGTCTTTAGTCATCCTTACTAACGAAAAGTTAGTTTCCCAAAATTGTACCAAAATCTTGGCTGACTAAAACTAGGCTGACAGGCAGAGCAGCTTGCCCGAGCAGTACCCGACGCCACGTAACTTCGCAACTTCAAACTTTTATACTTACTAAATTTTTAATTCGATAAACGATTCTTAAACACTAAATTAAAGATAGTTGAATTCTCTACAACTTGTATTTCAAAACATTTCAGTGTAAAGTTATTATGTTTAAAGATATAAAGACAAAACTGCGTGGTGAGACTAGAAAATTTTATTCAATCACGTTTTCCTCGCCAGCTGTTACAACTAGGAAAAAAGTCATGGGAAAAAGAAATTATCGGCCAAAAAATAAGCTTTAACTGAAAAAAAAAGAAGTTAAAAACTCTTATTAGGACCAGAGATATTGCTAATTTTCCGATTGCTGATGATGACCATATTGAAATGGCCGCCATTTTTAAAAGCTACCCCTTTGAGATGGCAATCATACTTTTTTATGTTCCTGAGGCATCCATAAAACTGTGGGTAAAGGAAAATTACTACCCCCAAATTATCTCAACTTCTTGGCTGGCCCATGGACTATTGAGCCATTTGCACGGTCAACCATCAGCTATGATGGTGCTAGCCAACTGAGAGCGAGTGATTGCCGGTGCGGGCGGAAGTCCCGGGATCTTGGTGCAGTCGGTGGCAAGGCCAGCTGGGAGCGGAGGGACCAGCAACACTACGTTGTTTTCGCTCTAATTTACCACTAGTTCCAGCTTTAAACAGCTGCAGTATCCGTTCTAATTCGGATAAATTGACGTGATTAGGTTTAGATGAAAGATGAAGATGTATATTTTCCAACAAGGGCAATTAAAATAATTTATATTAATTAAAAGCTAAGCTACGGCAGTTTAAAGATGGAACTTGTGGTAAAATAGGACGAAAAGCACAACGCTACAACGTAGGTAGACTGTAGTAACTTAGGTCCTAATTAACACAAATTGTTTTAGTTACCCTTGTTGGAAAATATACAGCCTCATTTTTTCATCTAATCCTAATCACGTCCATTTATCCGAATTAGAACTGGTGGTGCAGCAGTTTAAAGATGGAACATGTGGTAAAATACAGCGCAAATCACAGTGATACAACATATGTAAACTGCCGTAGCTCAGCTCTTAATTAATATAAATCGCTTTAATTACCCTTGTTGGGAAATATATATCTTCATCTTTCAGCTAAGCCTAATCACGTCCATTTATCCAAATTAGAACGGGTACTGCAGCTGTTTAAAATCAGAAATTGTATATGGAACATGCATTAACGGCCAAAAATAATTTAAATAACGAATTTCGGCAAGAAGGATTAATGTTACAAAAAATAAGAATCGAAACTTTTTAGAATGAAAATTTATTCTAAACATAATTGATAATAGGTTAAATTTCAATCGGATGAACGGTTTAGACTCTAGAAGCAAAAAACCGTTTTGTTGTCGCCATTTTGGGCGCCATCTTGAATTCCCCAAGGGTGCCAAAGTAGCATCATTATGTTTTGGAGTAGGGACATATTGTAGAACATCTCTGCGCAAAACATTTTGTGCAGACTGTTTTTTTAGGTTAGGCCAAAAATCGGCAACTGGATTTCAACTTCTTGCCAGATTTTACGAATTCAGACTCACAAATAGGACGTAGAATGCAAGTGGCAAATTTAAATGAATCGGACAAATAGTTCAAAAAGTAATCGTGAAGACAAACCACTGGACAGACAGACAGACAGACAACAGCACGAGTTGAGAAGCTTTTCTTCGCACCTCACGACATAACACACAAAAAAAAAAAAAAAAAAAAAACAGTTTTTTTCCGGATAAACACTTTTCTCACTTCCCATCTCAATATTCGTCTTATGTACGTTCCAGGGCAAAGTGGGTGATTAACTACCATCACCTAGACGACTTTAACCTGAGCCTGTAAAACATTGTCTAAGGTTGTTTTTTGCCCTGTATGTTCCATGGCAGTCGTGAGCTACTATCTGGCGTCCATTTCTATAGCAGCCGACCTCTGACCACAGGGTGTGATTGCTCGGTACCCCTTACAACCAGGCCCGCGCTGAGCGTTAGGACCTAGCTATTTTCCATTCTTTGTGGTGGTGCGTTGCAAAAGCCCTTCTGATGGTGATAAATAGATGTATTATATTAAAGACAGCAATCACGATACACATTACCCCCAGAGATCCGTCCGTCCGCTGGCACCATCTATAGTTACGCGTTTCTAAAACCAACATTTCGGGCATTACTTCCACAAACCCCTTCACGAGATGGTGCTACAGAACGGATGGATCGACGAAGGCAAAGCATGTCGTGATAGCCTGTCTTAAGGATGGTTCCCACCAAACGAAGCTTGCAGCATCTAGCCATATTTGGCGATATCTAGATCTCTTATCTACGTATCTAGATCTAGATTGCACAAAGAAATATCTTTTAACACAATAAACAAGTCACGTGCCTCCTTATTTATTGAGTAAAAATATGGTACATCCTCGTGCACTTGGAAGCAAGCTGTAAAGGTTAACGATATTACTGCCACTAGATGGTACCGCGGTAGAACATAAAGAATCTACCGTGGCGCCATCTAGTGACAGTAATATCGTTAACCTTTACAGCTTGCTCCCAGATGCAGGTGAACGTACTTAGTTTTTATTTGATTTTTAGGGAAGCACGTGGCTTGTTTGTTGTGTTAAAAGATATTTCTTTATGCGTTCCTTTGCTTGCTACAAGGATAGGCTACAGAGAACTAGATAGTGCTAGATTGAATTGGATGCTGTAGACTTTCAATTGGTGGCAACCCGCATTTAAGAGTGTTTTTAAACACACTGAAGTAGAAAAAGAACTTGAAAACTATAGACCAGCTTCAATAAGGTGAAACACTATCCGTTGCCTAGTGACTAACCGTGAGCTGCCATCTTGCAGGAGGTGGTTGCCGGTATTGTCAAGTCAGAGCTATCACGCCTTCAGTGGCCAGTTATGGACCACCAATCTCAACGATCACGTTTGTTAAATCTAGAGTAGTTAGTTGTAAGGTAAATGTGTTAATAATTCTCTCCTTGTTGATAAAACAAGATTACTTTTATTATTCAGTTCGTCTTGTGTAGTTTCGTGTGGTATATATGAACATGAAAGTGAAGCCACCCAGACATTGACCGAGCAACAACAGCTAAATATCCAATCCTGATGCTGCGAAACGGATACTAAGAAATAGAACTTTATTTCAAATTTATATTTAGTGTTTATTTTAACGACTTTACGATTTTGTTAATGTTCCTTAAAGATCTGGGTGCAAAACTCTTGCTGGCCTAAAAAAGAGCAAGCGGGTTAATTCTTTTGCACGATAGCAAAGAAAAAGGGCGAGCTTTCATCAGAATGAAGGGTTTTGTCGATTACGTTGTAACAATCAGCAACAAACGAAATATTACGTCATATTGTTTTATTATCTATATAAATAGACATAATAAAAGCGGTAACACAGAAAAAGAAAAGCCCGAGTATTGTTAGTCAGAATAGGAGGAAGTGACGTAAGGGTATTGTTCTCGATGCCATCTAACAATTTCATTTTACAAGGAAGCCGAGAACAGTCATTCTTTGCACGGTAGCAAAGAAAAAGAGCGAGCGTTTGGCAGGATATCGGATATTTGTCGATGCCCTGTAACACTCAGTAACAAAGTAAATATTACGTCACATTATTTTGTTACAGGTTTTAAAACTGGTGAATTTCATCAAACCAGAGTGGAGCTGCTTGACGACAAATATCGAGTTAAGGTGGACACACCGGACAAAAGCACCACATTTTTTTTTCAGGTACTAGTTAGGTACTTAGGAAAAAACTCAACTTCTTTGATAGGACCCAACTCCTCCACTCGGCCATCTAGGATTTCATATCGGCCATTTTGAAATACACGTATATCATCAATATCTCGGCTTCTAATTCACTTAGAACCACAAACTTGGTGTCTTAGTATACATATTTGGGGTCAGGGAATACAACTACACAACGTTTAAATGCATCAGACCATATATTTATTCACTAATATATGTCCTCCGTCGGCCATTGTGGCTTCATCGTCGATGACACACAAAAAGCCGAGACACTAAACCAGATGTTCGCATCAAACGGTATCATCGACGATGACGAAGTTATGTACCAATCTACAGAAGCCATCCAACCTGATGAACAGTGCAATTCTGTCAATTTTTCTCCGTCTTCCGTGTGGAATGCTCTTTCTAAATTAAAGCCGAGTCATGCAGTGGACCCAGATGGCTATTCTGCCTACTTCTGCAAACAAATTATTGACGAGATCTGTTACCCACTAGCAACTATATTTACGAAATCCTTTTGCGCAGGTGTTTTGCCTTCAGTCTGGCGCACCGCAATTGTCACACCAGTTCATAAAAAGGGCGATGCAGCAAATGTAAAAAATTACCGACCAATCGCACTAACAGTCGTCCCATGCAGAGTTATGGAATCTATTATTAGAATAACAATGATTCATTTTCTAGAGAAATTCAACCTCATAAACGCAGATCAATTTGGGTTCTTGCCAGGTCGTTCTGCAACTCATCAACTCCTTTTGGCACTGGACTTTTGGACCAGTGCTCTCGATATCGGAGTGAATTCTGACGTTGTCTATTTTGACTTCCAAAAAGCATTCGAGTCGGTGATCCACCGTATATTGTTGTTCAAACTCAAAACCATTGGCTTTGGGGAAGAACTCACGCAGTGGATTGCTGATTTCATCTCCAATAGAACTCAAAGAGTACTCGTTGCAAATTCGCTGTCCATTCCTGCAACGATCATTAGTGGCATACCACACTAACCCTTAATCTGGCGTTGTATCCTACGGGATACGTACTGCAAACAGGCAAAAAATAAAGTCCCAACACGTGTTCCAGCTTTGTGAAGGATCCCCGGGGACCCTGAGCTAGTGGGCAGCAACAGCCTAGTGGTCCCAACACGCGTCGCCAGCTTAAACAAGTATCAGCCTTTTCTGTCGCATTGTTGTTTATCTCAGATGGCTGAAAACAGCCAAACTATCTTTGCTGTAAAGACGCAACGTGTCTAGTAGTCGCCATGCTCATATATACATTTTATCTGGATGTTATCGTTTTATCTTGGAGGGCGACACACTAGCGTGTGTCTTGATTAGGCTAACGATTTGTTTAGTTTTACGTCAGTAAATAATTGCGTAATATTAGCAGTCGTTTCTTTTCTTAATGCTGCTTATTCTTTATACGTATTTTCTGTTTTTGTTATAATGGTTAATAACGATTTTTTTATCCACATTATGTACTAATTCTTTCACGAATAATTTATTAGAGGCCATGGCCCGTAGCCGCACGCCCCTCATAACTACAACTAAATACAACACCATAATAATAACATCAGGACCAACCCACTGAGACTAACGCAAGCTGGATAATCACTGCAAAACTCACACGTGTAGAATTCAACACTAGGCCAGGCCAGCCCACCTTCTCTCTCCCATTTAGGGAAAGTTCCAGTGGGCTACATTGCACTTATCACCACATGTTGAGCAATCATGGGAGATGGGTATCCTGCTCACCTTCTCTCTCCCATTTAGGGAGAGTTCCGGCGAGCACTGGTTGCTGCCCAACGCCAGCATACACAACACTCACCAATGCGGCACACTACACCCACATCTTCACCCTCATCTAGAGGAAGTACCTGTGGGTACACTCACAATTTCCATCAGCACACTAACCGTCAACAACACAGAATCACCACTGCTGGGAGAGGGGAGCACTGAAGCACTGAATCAATGGGGGAAGGGAGGCAGGCGACAACCCTAACTAAATACCCAAATTGGAGGTCAAGCAGAACCTGGCAATCGCACGTAACTTAGCAACCGGGCGCGCACCTTGAGAATGTGACAGCAGCTCTTGCAGCGTTCTAAGTTCTCGTATCCAGGATGCCAGCATGCTCCGTCTGGTGACATGCTTTCTACAGTGAAGGAGTACATGTTCCGGCGTCTCGTCTACAAGACACATTGCGCAAACCGGCGATCCAACCCACCCAAATCGAAATTGGTGAGCACGCAAGAGAGAATGCCCAACACGCAGTCTGGAGACTACTTTAGCATCCTGAAATCCAAGCTTATCAATATTTGACCTCAGAGAACAAATCGGGTGTACTACATAGTAGCTCCTTGCACTGCTGTCGTGTCCCAATCCGCTTGCCACACCCGCAGCAACCATTGCTTAACAGCAGCTCGACGCATTCGCGCAGATAGGACAGGAGTCACCTCTTCACAAATTCCTTGAGTCGCATCCCGGGCAAGCCCATCAGCCAAGATATTACCTCGGTTTCCACTGTGGCCTTTCGTCCACTGGAATCCAACATGGCTGACACGAGACGCCATCCAGAACTTCCACAGCACAGAGACGACCAACGGATCTGCAACGTCCAGGTGCTCGCACGCATGCTTCAAAAAACGCCAACTTGAGAGCGAGTCAGTGTACAAAGTGAAGGATGGTAACCCCAACTCTAACGCTACATCCAGAGCCACAGAGACAGCTAATAACTCACATAGCATGCTTGAGGTGACTGCAGTTACCGAACGTTTGACCGCGACTTTCAACGATGGGATTGCAACCCCAATCCCTCCCGTCTGACTAGCGGCGAGATATGACGCATCACAGAATATTCCACATCCAGTGGCGTTAAGCCCAAAAATGCTGACCAATTCCGGACACCACGACCAGGGGCCAAGAGGTCGAGCACAGGCTACAGCTAGAGGACGATGTGACACTTGCTGTAGTAACGTAATGCCAATCCCTGCCTCGCCCAAAATGCTGCGCACCGCTTCACTCAACCTGCCGTAATCCCTCAAGATACTGCCAACTGGATCAGAGTGCCCCCTGCTTAAATTGCGCAGACACAGGGCGACTAACAACTCCTTTGCTCTGCACTCAACAGGCGGTTCATTGCACTCCACCCAAAGTGCTTGCACTGGGGTAGAAGCAATGCAACCAGACACAAGTCGCAAACACACATTCACAGCGACTTGTAACACTTGCACTTGTCTTTTAACACCCACCAGAAACGGTAGGTGATAATCTATAACTGACCGCACAAAGGTTCTGTAAACAGCCATAAGTGCTCCTCTTGAAATATCTTTGCCAACACACAAAGCTCGCAGTACTCCAGACCTAGACTGCAATTTGGCTTTCAATCTGGCCACATGCTGTGACCAGTCTAGGGCCGAGTCCAACACCACACCTAGATATTTGACGTTCGCTTTTGGTTTCACAACTTGATCACCGACTTTCAACTGAACTTGTTCTAGCTGAATCTTTTCATACCTTGAGAATACTACAACCTCAGTTTTCGCTGAGGCCAAGAGGAGGCCACGCTTCTCAAGAAGGCCTTCAACATCACACAATACATGCTGAGCCTGCGCCATCAGCAAGTCTAGTCTCTTCCCTACAAATCACACAGCCACATCATCTGCATAGCAGACGATGTTGGCAGAGGCTCCAATTTCCAAAAGCACATCATTGATGGCGACAGCAAAGAGGGTCGGGCTTAGGCAGCTCCCCTGAGGGAGCCCCCTGCTAGTGCTCGATTCTACAGACCAGTCCCCATTCACTCGTGTCACAAAAGTCCGGTCGCCAAGGAGAGACACGATCGTGTCAATCAGTCGTGGACTGACACCCATCTTAACCATGGTTGCCCTGACCCATGCGATGGACACAGTGTCATAGGCCGCTTTGATGTCAAGAAAGACAGCTAGAACCACCTGATCCTGTGCCCACGCCTCACGAATGCTAGAAAGCAGAAATAAAACTGCATCCTGCGCACACCGGTTTGGACGATACCCGAATTGCATGCTAGCGAGGCAGGAGTAGTACTCCAAATGCCAACTCAACCTGCGCATAACCATACGCTCATATACCTTCCTAATGCAAGACAACAGGGCGATCGGGCGGTAATTCATCAGTTCTGATCTGTTGCTTCCCGCCTTGTGCACTGGCACAAGAATGGTGTACATCCACGCAGGAGGCACCGGAGCGCCATCAAATACTTCTTGGAACAGAGCCAAAATAGCACGCTGTCCACTTTCAGACAGATGACTGAGAGTACCATAATCAACTCCATCTATCCCTGAAGCACTGGAACTTCTGCACTTGGACAATGAAGACTTGAACTCTGACAGTTCCCACGGTAGGTCACCAGTAAGTGACACAGTGGATGCCGGAACTTCTGGGGGAGCGACACCTCCTGACAAACCGTACACGCTTGCGAATCTAGCATTGAACGCATCAGCAAGCTTGACGCCACGTAGCACCTCGCGATTCTCACTATTCGCATCCATACAATAAACCCAAGACTGCATGGACTTAACCTTACTCGGATTAAGGAGTTTCCACGCCTGTGAAAGTGAGTTTGACATGGCAACTTGCTGGCACAGACGCTCACTATAAGCCAGTTTTTCTTGTTTAAGAACAAAATGTGACTCATCCGACGTGCCCTTATACACTAACCAGTTTTCATCACAAGGAACACGTTTCCATTTCCGGAACGCCTTACGCCTGTCTCGCACAGCAACCATACATTTGTGCGTCCACCATGTTGGATGAACAGACTGAGCAAACTTAGGCTTAGACCGACGCTTTGGAGCATGCTCTTTGATCCATGTGCCAAAAATGCCATTTTCTACAACTGGGCGAGAACGCTTCTCACCAGTACTAGGTCCCAATGACTTACTCGCAGGAACTGATCTCAACCCAGACCTTGTTCCCTTACGAGGGCACAGGGCAACCGGGAAGTGATCGCTCCCACGAAGGTTATCAGAAACTTCAAATGCAAAATAGGATGCAATACAGCGTGAACACACAAAAAAATCCAAAACCGATTCTTGCACCCTATTCTGTTGCCACCGTATGAACGTCGGACTACCATCTTGAATAATTCGCAAGTTGAGATCAGCAATCACTTCAGCTAACCGGCGGCCACGAGTATCAATCTGTAGTGAACCCCAATCGAAGTGATGACTATTGAAATCACCTCCAATAATTACCGGTTCTGGGAATTGTTTAAACCACTGAGACCATTCACTCATTGATGGAGTGCGTGTCACATGCACAAAAACCATCGTCACCCATCGATTACACATATAAACCTTGATTGCTACACAGTCAATACCGTTTACTTGATGCCTCACAGTAATAACACTGTATGGAACTAACCATTTCAAAAATACCCCTACTTTAAGGCCTGAAAAAACAAAATCAGCACCCCAGGCTGACGCATCGTATCCATGCATGTTATTTGCTTCTTGAACACTCAGAATATCGACATGCTGCAGGAGAAGCTCAACCTCACCTAACTTGCGCTGAACGCCGCGCGCATTCCACGTAGCAATTGTATAACCTGCAAGACCCGCGAATTTAGATTAGGGGCCCTCTACTAAACCCTTCCCTTGCCTCCTGACCCCCATCTAACTCACTACTGCTTAAAATGCTCTGACTGTTAAATATTTGCTGTGAGTCTCGGATCTCATTTGGAAGTTGATCCACTACTTCACCTTGAGCAGACTCATCACTTTCAATCATCTTGGCATCTTCTTGATCACTTTGAACACCAACCATACCTTCACCAGCTCCTTTTCCCTCCTCAATGCTTTTGCTACTCTTCTCTGATAAATTATTCGAAGATCCGACTAACGTGCCAGATGTATTACTCTTCTTTCTTTTCCGTTTCCTCTTCGCAGGAGGCATGATCCAGGGCCCATCACTTTCAGTTTCATCCGTCCTTTCCACATTGTGATGTTTATCAGCAGAGCCACTTCCATCCTTTCCGCCGGACTTTTCAGCATGTTGCAATTGCAATTCAGCATTTTTAAGAGCCACAGTGAGACACGGCGCGCTCGTACTTAAAGACGACAGCTCCAGGTGCTTGGTCTGTTGCTGCCTAGTCAGTTGTTGCTGCTGGAGTTGAGGACGTGGTTGACCACGGACAGATGAGCTTGGGTATTGCGATTGCTGCATTCGCTGCTCAGTGGCCTTCTGGGGAGTTGCAAGGAGATGCTGGCACAACTGACGTGGGTCGCACCACACCCCACAGGTCGTGCACTCGCGACTCGCGCATGCGCGACGATAATGGCAGCGCAAATTGCACCTTAAGCACCTTGGTGCACGGTCGCCCACGAGGACAAGAGTCTGAATTCCCCTGATGATCACTACGTCAGGTACATCATCGATCGAAACACCATCACGGAGCCTTAGAGTGATCTGGCACACTCCCGTTTCGCACACTGCTTTGCCCCGAATAAACAGTTTTTCAAATGCATGCTTCTCTAGACTGGCAATGCGCGCAAAACCTGCCGCCACTTCTTGCACCGTGACGCCCCTCGGCAACTAATGGAGCCTTGCTTGCACCGTTTGTTCATGAAGGTCGTGTAGCTCTACAGGGTGACCGTTGATGTTGAGCTTTGCTCGTAGCAGCATCTGCTTTGCCTGGAGTGATCTCAACTCGACCTCAAAAGCATGCCCAACTCTGAGAGTGCCAATCGCTGCAATCTCTCCAACTCCCACAATGCTTTCTACTGACAGATATATTTGGGTGGTGTAGTAGGAGCGTCCCGCCGGCGCACACACCACAACAACAGATCTGGGCATGTGAATGTTAGAGAGGCCCCCTCCATAAAGTTTTTGCAAAGCTCGCAAATTCTGAGAGCGCCGAGGTTGGTCCAGCACCATATCTCCACTGGGAGGACCATCTACTGCTTCAACTTCGTTTTCACTCCAGAGCACATGTGTGTTTCCTTGTGTATTTCCTGCTACCGCTGTACTAAACAGTTTGCTACTCGTTTGAACTGGAACTACTCTATCGTCCACTCTACTCTGTTCAGCCGTTGCTACTGGCAACTGCTTATCGCCTCCTTTTTTTTTACTCAAGTCATGTCCAGTACTCACTTCCGTGTCCACACCAAACTCTCTTACTCTCCTTTCACTGATTCCTCTCTTCCTTGCTTCTTTCATTACTTGTACAAATGTCTCATCCGTCACTACACCTAGATTCACTTCACTGTCCGTGATGATTTTCTTCCTACGCAATTCCCTCAGGAGATCATCAACGTCGTCAGCCATTTCGCTTTTTCCGTTCCGTGATTACATCATGTAATTTTTTTTATCGACAATAGACAATAATTTTATACAACAAATAATTACAATATTTACAATAGTACAATTGTACAAAACTACAATAATAATTACAATAGTACAATTGTACAAAACTACAATAATAATTACAATATTACAATAATTAAGATACAACAAATAATTTTTTATTGATACACTGGTGCCTGAACAATGTATCACAGCAGGCCACAGCAGTGTATGAATAATGTTTTTATCGATGTTGAGTGAACAATTTTGTTACTGGCAACAGTGTAGATGAACAATATTAATCGACATAATAGCGTATTGACATTACAGCATTGCCTGATGGTTATGGTTATGCCCCTGATTTCAGATGAGGGGTCTGCATCTGACCCCTTAAAAACTACCGACCCATCGCCCTTACGTGTACTGCATGTAAAATCATGGAATCAATTATTCGAGATAAACTCCTAAGATTTTTCAAGGAACACTCAGTGATTCGGGGCGACCAATTCGGCTTTATGCCGGGTCGATCATCAACCCTTCAACTCCTACATGTTCTTGACCAAGGGTCTGGTGCCCTCGAACTGGGCATACATACGGACGACTATTTACTTCGACTTCATGAAAGCTTTTGAATCCGTTGTCCACAGTAAGCTCATTCTTAAGGTTAAACAGTATGGCATTTCGGGTGGCCTTGAAACTTGGATCGCTGCCTTTCTTCGTAACCGCACCCAGAGAGTCAAAATTGAAAATTCATTCTCTTCAGCACGGGTAGTTCCATGTGGGGGTCCCTCAGGGATCTGTTTTGGGCCCACTCTTACTTGTAATTTTCCTAAAAGATCTAATTCTCCATAATCATCATGCCTTTGGTTTTAAATTTGCTGACGATTTAAAGGTCGGTGCTGCCATCCTTTCTTCCGACAGCTCTCCCCACCTTGAGTCTATGATCCAAACTGTTGACCTCTGGTCCAAACGCTGGCAACTTCACTGTCATTTAACAAATGCCACTCTTTCCATGTTGGTGCTTGTTTTGAGAAAAATTCCTACTTTCTTGACGATAACATACTCCTTTCTCGTGACAGTGTGAAAGATTTGGGAATCTTGTTTACTGGAGATCTTAAATCGTCCTCCCACGTCCGACAGATTTGTTTGGCTGCCTACAGACGTCTAGCTATCGTCGAAAGGTGCTTCAAGTCGGCCAATAATGCTAAAAGAGTGTGGGCTTTTAAGGTGTTTGTCCGCCCGATCCTTGAATACGCAACACCTGTCTGGTCATCCTTTCTCTTGGGTGATATTGACTCTGTTGAGGCGATTCAGAGGCGTTTCACCAAGAGATTGTAAGGTCTCCGTGAAACCCCCTACAAAGCCCGCCTAACCATGTTTGGACTTGAACCTCTTGAACTTCGCAGGATTAAATTTGACCTCCTTCTGACTTACAGGATACTTAACCACCAACTGGAAGTTCCTTTACCATTTTTTGATCTGGCTGCAACCATCGGACGTACTGGAGGCCATAATTGGAAACTTTCCCTTCCCTCTGCTCGTTTGGAATGTCGTAGAATCTTCTTCTCGGTAATAATTGTCCAAATTTGGGACGCCTTGAGTTCGGACACTGTTAATGCTTGCTCCTTGTCCATCTTCCGATCTCGACTTTCTCAGGAACCCCTCCACACTTTCTTGAAGCGACCCGTCTAGCCTGAGAACGGTGTCAGTTTTCCAACCCCGTTCCATTTCCTTCTCAGCATAGTGGCGGGTAAAATGATTATTTTTATTATTTTTATTGTATTTTTAATTCTAAACACACTTTACAGCTACTTTTTTTTAGTAGGTTTTATAAATTTTAAACTTAATTAAAAAAAGTAGCTGTAAAGTGTGTTTAGAATTAAAAATACAATAAAAATAAAAAAATAAAAATGAAATCCTAGATGGCCGAGTGGAGAAGTTGGGTCCTATCAAAGAAGTTGAGTTTTTTTCCTAAGTACCTAACTAGTACCTGAAAAAAAAAATGTGGTGCTCTTGTCCGGTGTGTCCACCTTAACTCGATATTTGTCGTCAAGCAGCTCCACTCTGGTTTGATGAAATTCACCAGTTTTAAAACCTATAATAAAATAATGTGACGTAATATTTACTTTGTTACTGAGTGTTACAGAGCATCGACAAATATCCGATATCCTGCCAAACGCTCGCTCTTTTTCTTTGCTACCGTGCAAAGAATGACTGTTCTCGGCTTCCTTGCAAAATCAAATTGTTAGATGCCATCGAGAACAATACCCTTACGTCACTTCCTCCTATTCTGACTAACAATACTCGGGCTTTTCTTTTTCTGTGTTACCGCTTTTATTATGTCTATTTATATAGATAATAAAACAATATGACGTAATATTTCGTTTGTTGCTGATTGTTACAACGTAATCAACAAAACCCTTCATTCTGATGAAAGCTCGCCCTTTTTCTTTGCTATCGTGCAAAAGAATGAACCCGTTCATTCTTTTTCTTTGCTACCGTGCAAAACAATGAACCAGCTCGTCCGTTTTCTTGGCTGTGGTGCAACAGAATTAACCCGCTTGCTCTTTTTTAGGCCAGCAAGAGTTTTGCACCCAGATCTTTAAGGAACATTAACAAAATCGTAAAGTCGTTAAAATAAACACTAAATATAAATTTGAAATAAAGTTCTATTTCTTAGTATCCGTTTCGCAGCATCAGGATTGGATATTTAGCTGTTGTTGCTCGGTCAATGTCTGAGTGGCTTCACTTTCACGTTCATATATACTACACGAAACGACACAAGACAAACTGAATAATAAAAGTATTCTTGTTTTATCAACAAGGAGAGAATTATTAACACATTTACCTTACAACTAACTACTCTAGATTTAACAAACGTGATCGTTGAGATTGGTGGTCCATAACTGGCCACTGAAGGCGTGATAGCTCTGACTTGACAATACCGGCAACCACCTCCTGCAAGATGGCAGCTCACGGTTAGTCACTAGGCAACGGATAGTGTTTCACCTTATTGAAGCTGGTCTATAGTTTTCAAGTTCTTTTTCTACTTCAGTGTGTTTAAAAACACTCTTAAATGCGGGTTGCCACCAATTGAAAGTCTACAGCATCCAATTCAATCTAGCACTATCTAGTTCTCTGTAGCCTATCCTTGTAGCAAGCAAAGGAACGCATAAAGAAATATCTTTTAACACAACAAACAAGCCACGTGCTTCCCTAAAAATCAAATAAAAACTAAGTACGTCCACCCTCATCTGGGAGCAAGCTGTAAAGGTTAACGATATTACTGTCACTAGATGGCGCCACGGTAGATTCTTTATGTTCTACCGCGGTACCATCTAGTGGCAGTAATATCGTTAACCTTTACAGCTTGCTTCCAGGTGCACGAGGATGTACCATATTTTTACTCAACCCCGTTCCGTTTCCTTCTCAGCATAGTGGGCGGGTAAAATGATTATTTTTTTTATTTTTTGTATTTTTAATTCTAAACACACTTTACAGCTACTTTTTTTTAATTAAGTTTTATAAATTTTAAACTCCATGACCATAGCCTTGAAAAGTTTTTTACTGATCAGGCTAGGTATTTGTGGACACCAGTTTGACCTTTGCAATCATTGCAAGAAATTTTATTTATTTATTACTACTTTTTTTTTATCACCTTTTTTTTATCTTTATTAAGACTGACAATTGGTTTTGGCCAAGCTTTAAACTACGACGCACTTTTTATTATTTTTTAAAGAAACATCAACAATGATACCCGGCTTCTGGCCCCCCCCCCCCCCTGTCCCTCACGTTTGGCGATGCCATCGGGGACCATTGTGTCCCTGGTAGGTCTAACCTTGGTGGTAAGGCATTCGTGACCCCAACCCAATACCATCAACCCATCCTCTGCAGCCGAGCCATCGTAATTGTTTTATACTTTTAAACTGTTTAACTTTTGTAATTTATATATTTTTTTTTTAGTTTTAACTTCGGATGGCGGTCAGTGGCCACCAGGTCCTTGCCATTCCGGTTGCATTTGCAACAAACCTGTACTATTAATATTATTATTATTATTATTATTATTATTATTAACTGAGAAAAAACGAAAGAGATGAACAAGTGTACAGCATCAAAAGTGAAGATGACCTCGAAAAGTTGAAAGAAAAAGTAATTACTGGAAAGAATGATGACAATGTTGTTAACAATGCAGCCAACAATGGAATCAACACTTGATTTTACTAATGAAGTGTGTGAAAACTTCATAAAATACAAAAAGTCGTCATTGAGTAATAGCAACAGTGATTGTATAAATTGTGTCCATGTAAATGCAAGAAGTTGCAGGAAAAATTGGGATAAGTTAAAAAGTGACCTTGAAATTAGTGACCTAAAATGGGATTTTATTGCACTTACTGAAACAAACATTAAACAAGATGAACTAATTAATTATAACATTGATAATTTTACCAAAATTGCTGTTTGTAGGGAAAAACAGGGGGGAGGAGGAATTATGGTTTTCATTAGAAAAAAAATGTTCACTAACTTAAATTATGAATTTCTGAAAATTGGTACGAACGATGCTGTGGACATAACGATGGAAAGCAGTGAAAAGAAAATGTTTAACTTTGTAGTAGTTTACAGACAACCATCTTCAAACAGACTCACTTTTTTGATGACCTGAAAAAACTATTGTTGAAAAAAAAAACCTAAGCAATGAAATTAATATAATTTTTATGGGAGAATTTAATTACAATACTTTAATGGAAACACAAGACGACAGTGAGAAAAATTATATCCATAAATTTGAAAACTTAATCGCCAGTTTTGGTTACTGTCAACAAATTGAAACGCCAACTAGAGTGGAACTGAGGAACAATAGGCTAACCAAGTCGTGTATTGACTTAATTTTTACAAAATTAACGCAACTAGATTCAAGAAGTGCTGTTATTACTATGAAACCAGCTGATCACTACTATACAACTATTGAACTTACTGATACAAAAAAAATAAACTTAAAAAAAAATCTGATACAAATTCCATAGAAAGTATGCCTACTGCTAATCTGAAACTCAACAACAACAAAATAATTGAGCAATTAAAAAGCATCAACTGGGACAAACTGGGAAACCTGGACAATCCAAATGAAATATATGAACAAATTGAAAGCACAGTTAATTTAATCTACAAAAAAAATTCTTTCTTTCCTCAGAATAAGAAACATACAAAAATAAAAAATAATGAATTTAGAAATGAATGGATGAATGATGAATTACTTAAACTGATTAATGAAAAAAATAAGATGTGGACATATCTTAAAACCATTGGGAATACAAATAATTTTGCATTTACTGAAATTAATGATAAATATAAACTTCTGAAAAAGAAAATTGCGAACAGTATTAAAATAACCAAGCAAAAGTACTATGAAAACTTTTTTCAAAAAAATAAAAATGATGGACAAAAAGTTTGGAATAAAATTAATAATCTTATTGGAAGAAGTAACAATAAAGTAAAAATCGATGAACATATAAAAAAAACACTTTCAAAGTAACATTGTAAACACTTGTAATGATTTTGCCGAGCATTACGAAAATCTTATACCACAAATTTTGACCCAAAGAAAAAACATTACAAGAAAGATAACATGTGGTCCGAAATTGACTAGGGATCTCACAAATGGGCAAAGTACCAGCTATCAAAAAACAACTTGTACCATGGGAATAATGGAAGCGACAAACTTAGAAATTCTAGAAATTATGAATCAATTAAAGCCTAAAAAATCTACTGGGCATGATCAGTTCCTTCTCGAGCATTTTTTGGCTACAAAGGAAAAAACGTGTGAGTTCATGGTATATCTAATAAATAGTATCATCAAAAAAGAAAGTTGGCCAAGCAACTTGAAAAAACAAATTATTCGTCCAATTTACAAAAAAGGAAACCCACTAGAAATAAATAACTATAGGCCAATCTCTTTATTGCCGGTCCTAAATAAAATCATTGAAAAATTTTTTTACCAGAAAATTGAACAATTTTTAATGAAATATAACCTTCTAAATAAAATTCAGTTTGGTTTCAAGAAAGGACAAGGAACATTAGATGCACTGGAAAACATAAACAATAATATAACTAGAGCTTTGAATGAAGGTAAGCATGCGGGTGCAGTTCTTATAGATTTAACATAAGCTTTTGACACGTTAAGTAAAGAAATTATCCTGAAAAAAATTTATAAATATGGCCTTAGAGGGAAAATATACAATATAATTGATAGCTACCTTACAGATAGACGTTTCTCAGTCAAAATTGATAGCAACTTAAGTTCATGGAAATCTTGCAGCTATGGCGTCCCACAAGGTTCTGTCCTAGGCCCCCTTTTGTTCATAATTTACTTAAATGACATTTCTGACATTAACTGGAAAACTAACTTAACTTTATACGCAGACGATATTTTTATGCTGTCTATTAACTTTGAATACAAAAAAATGGTACAGAACCTACAAACAGATTTCCTAAAACTAAGGACTTACTTAGAAAAAAATGAACTTATTTTAAATGAAGAGAAAACAGTTTTTCTACCAATTGCCACTTCACATAAAAGTAGTGAACAGGGAAATATTACTTTGTGCAATCCTGGCTGCAACAACTCAGGTAAATGTTCTTGTGTGGCAATTAAAAGAGTACATAAGACACAATATTTAGGAATCGAAATTGATAAGAACTGGAAATTCCATGATCACATTTACTGTCTTATTAAAAAAATAAGAAAAATAATACCAACTTTCTATCAGCTGAAGAACACACTAAATATAAACAATAAAAAAGCAGTTTTTGATGCCCTGATTATGTCAAATGTTATTTACGGCATTTCAATATACGGTACAACAACAACTGGATTACTTAATCATCTTCAAAAAGTAATTAACAAAGCCCTGAAAACACTTTTCAAGAAATACAAAACGCAAAACAGTGCAGAAATATACAAAAAACACCAAATTTTAAATGTTCCACAAACACTGGCTTGGATTCTTTTTAAAAGACATTATAATAACAGAGAGTATAAAATTAAAATAAATCGGATAATTCGTGGAAATAACAAAGGATTAATTGAACCAATTTGGAATAATTCGTATGGTAAGAGAGGATTAAACTTTCTAATTCCACACTACTTAAATAAACTTCCGAGGACCTTAAGAGAGGCAGACGCATTTCACAAAGTTCAAAAATCAATTAAGAAATGGATCTTACAACATCTTACGTAATCTTTGTTGTTCGTTTTTTTTTTTTTTTTTATGTATTCTAATGGTAAAATATATTATACACTATAAAATCATCTATTAAAGTTTATTAAGTGTGTTATACTTTATGTTCCTTGCTTGCACATACAAGCTTATTAGAGCTTCGTGCCTGTACTTAATATTCTGTACATTAAAGCAAAATTATTATTATTATTATTATTATTATTATTATTATTATTATTAAGGGTCGTTTTAACAAGTTCAATATTTTTAATTTCTTTACATCATTTTATTAGTTACTGAGACAAAATGATCACTATGTATGATCACTCTATCCCACAAAATTCATCAACATTACGAATTGGAACTGATGTATAGTAACAAAACAATGAATTATCTACTGGCATTCACACCTACAGAATCGTAAAATATTATTATCTCTGCCTTTAAATGTGTACCTCATTAATAACATATAAATGAAAACCAAGTAGACCATATTTGTGTTATTCGTCGTCATTTTATGTTATTTAAGGCATATACAGACATTAGCATAGGAAACGAACTCGTTTGATGTTTAAGGTAAAGCTGAAGTCAAAATAAAAAGAAAAAAACAAGCATTTCCTGCAAGGTTTTTAGATATCACAATATTGGCATAATGCTTTGTCCACTTGAAGGGATATATGAAATTAGGCAAGTCGTGATAGCCACCCAAAACCAAAGATGGTTTAAGAGAAGCCAAATATTTTCTGAAAAAAAATGTTGGCCGTATGAAGTAGCGATATCACTAAACCAAGAAAAGGCCTCCTAGGTTAACCCAATTAACCAGCTAACTTAATATATTGCCCCCTTGTTTAATGTACTTGATGCTTTACATCTCCTCTCCCTATTGACGCAAAGGACACGAATGTACCTTCTGTGGAAGTCTAATCACTATAAGTTGTTGTGGGAGGGGGGGGCGGGGAGATCAGCATACATGAATGTGTGTGCTAGGATAAACATGAGCTTTCTATACTCAATCTTTGCTTATAGCTATTTTTGTTTTATTTGTGCTGTCCTGTTGAATGCCTTTGTGAAGGTAATCAAAACCCCCACACATATACATAACGATACTAATGACTTAACATTTAGCAAAATGATACCTTACTTATAAGAGTGCTCGACGTAACAGTACTCTGCTCATTTCCACTCTAGCACACAATTTATTTGTTTTAAACAATAAACCACCATTGTTAAAGTGTTACTATAACAAGTTCCACATTATGTCTGCAGGAAATTGACCATATGACGCCACGTTTCCTTCCACTACGAGTGCAAAAACACGTAAATATTCCACTCGTTGACTCTTAACACTAACTATGTAGAGTCTAGAAGTGTGACAGCCATATGTTTTTGCACTGGTAATGCAGGAAACGCCGCTAAGTCGAAAAACGGAAAATCGACTGGCAGAAAACCCTTCAAAATCTGAAATGTCAAAGACGACGCAGATGACGCAGCTCAAGTGGCTCATAGCCAGATATTTTGAGGCGTTCACCCGCAGGTAAAGATCCCAAACCGAGTAATTGTCGGGTGAAAGACCGTTGAACCGACTCCAGGACATCAATATCTTGAAGTAGGTATGGGGACCAAACCGGACTGGCGTATTCTAAAACTGGGTAGACAAAAACGCAGAAAGCGCTGTAGGGACAGATCCGGCAGGACTGCTAGGTGATCGTCAGGGACACTGGACGTACTAATTATGGCAGTGAATGCTGCTTTAACTCCATGGACCTTGCCTGCTTGACCTCTCTCTTCAGTTTGCCTTTCTCTCCAAGCAACTCACTGTTGCCCTGAATTTACTGTATTATCTTGTAACAATCTTGGACAATAACAATGTAAAAGTATTGTAAATCAATTCATGAACATTGTAAGCTCGAGGGTTGCCATGCCGACAATGTGACGGCAATGTTTAAGGGCAACAATTGCCCAATACCACTCCTCCCATTCCAATCCAACCAAGCCAAGAATAAGTCCTAATTTCGATTGCCTAACTAGAAATTGTCCTCCCGATTTCTCCTCCCCTTCGCCCCAACTTAATTCATCATGCCCCCAATATTCTCACTATAATTCACCCCATCACGTCTGTAATTAAGCAGGGTTACATTAAGGCAGGCGAGCTACGACATCAAATTATTCTGAACTAGTAAAACATCTTTGGCAAACTTCTGTTTAATTGCCGTTTCATAGCTTCACTGTTCCACCATGCATTAACCAAACCAACTCATTCACATTTCCGCCCGAAAGGTAGTCCCGTATCCCTGCAGCGAGAACCTTAAATTCGAAGTGGTTTGAAGTAAAACATTTGCGTATTACGGCAAATCTACGAAAAGCAAAAACAGAAATTTTATTACAGTGTAGGGTCAATTTAAGGTTTGTTGAAAACCAGACCCCAAGGTCACAGATATTTGTTACAACGTTTGGGTTGGAATCTGCCATAGAGTAAAGTAGGCTAGGGTTCTGTTCCACAATGTGGAATGTAAAACATTTACTCAAGGAAAGGTGCAGTTTCCAAAGGTTAGACCAATTATAGATATAGTTAATATCTTCATCGGTTAAGTTGACAATTATAGGGACACCTGCTTTTAGGTCATCTGCAAATTTAAAGTGAAATCGATTGTCATTACCGTGTTCGAAGGAAAGATCGTTGAGGAATATGACAAAGAGAATAGGGCCAAGTACAGAACCTTGGGGGACGCCACTAGAAAGCTTACCCCAAGAATAAAATGAATCATTAATTTCGACACGTTGAGAGCGGTTTGACAGGAAAGCAGTTATCCAAGTAAGCAGGTTACCTCGACCACCGATATTTACCAGTTTTAATAATAATTTAGAATGTATAACAAAAATCGAAATATATAGTATAAAATTGAATACCAATATCTAATGCAGAGGACCAACGGTCCAGACACAGAAGTAATTGGTGTGTAGTTGAACGTCTCGGCAAAAACACAAATTGGCCCGAGTTAATGAGATTATACTCCATAAGGAATTTTAATAGAACCACCCGGATTTGGGATGCCATTAACGTACATGCTACCGAGGTCAAAGCAATAGGACGATAATTTGTGGGATCAGAAGGGTATCCTTTCTTAAAAACTGATATAACATTTGCCTGATTCCAGCATGATGGAAGTGTGCCGGTTTTGAAAGAGAAATTAAAATGAACTAGCTGTACCCGCGCAGATCATCTGCGCATGTGCGAGCGAATACTATACTGGGCAGCATGACTTGAAAACGCCCTCCTG
>JAHWFP010201646.1:2002-21831 GCA_023313725.1 Lithobius niger | reverse complement strand
GAATACACTTAAATCTATTGTACGATTCTAGCTGGTGTTATGAGCATATCGACGAGAAGCCCAACCTCAAAATAATAAACTCCGGAATCACATGTATGGGTGATGCCATGCAAGGGAACAAGCAAAGGAACGCTGCTAGAATGGCAAGACAGCAAGCATCGAGCCAGGCAGCCAACCAGGCCATAACTCACTTCATTTCGTCGTCGCTTTCCCCCCATGCACCTACTTGAACAACGAACGACATTTCTTTTGTGAGTGAAAATAGCTTGCGGCTTTGCTGCTGGTGGGTTTTGATGGCGCCCATTTGTTGAGCTTCAGCCGAGCCCGCATAATCGAGGCGATAGGGAAGCCAAGAACGACGCGGAGAACGAACCAACCAACCCAACCTCTCCTTGCCTTTCCGCGGCCTATATAGAAGCAATCTGGACTGAACACTCAGCTACCGTTTCTGGATTTGCCTGGTTGGCTAGATGGCTGACTGGCTGGCCCTAACGTTTCAATGGGTGATGGCATTGTCGCATTCTTGTCGAGCTTGACGATTGCACGCTACAAGGAGGCGAATTTGAGACGCGTGAATGCTTCCAGAACTTACGAAAATCTTTCACTTTCTTTCTTTCTCTCTTGTGTTGCTGTTGCCGCGTGGTTACTTGGCTAGCCCTGGCTCTTCTCTTTGCTCCTGTACTCGGTCCAACTCGAAACTGGTGCGGCTTCTATAAATGGGGGATACACCCACTCAATGAACATGAAGGAATCGTACATTGCCGCAAGGAGATTTATTAAGGACATCATACGCATGACAGGAAGACAGTTGCCAGACACAATAGTCGATAAGTCGTTATTTGGAGGCCTGGCGTGGCTTAAAGATAAGGAATCAAGAACAACTCAGCAACTTTACTTGAAATCAACCCTAAATAAATAACTATATCTATCTACATATCTATCTATCTATCTATCTATCTATCTATCTATCTATCTATCTATCTATCTATCAATTTATTTGTCTGTCTGTCTATCTAGAAATGCTAGCTGATCATGCACAGACAGAAAGCCAAAGGCTCAACGAGAGTTAAAAAAAAATACAGATGCAAACCTATTTATGTTGCCTTTCGGACTTTTTGGCCCTGTCAGTATGGCTTAGTGGTAGAACTTTTGCCTTTGGTTTGAAAGGTAGTGCTTCGATTCTTTGCTCAGTCAGTCTGACAAATAAGTCCAAAAGGCAACGTAAATAGGTTTGCATCTGTATGTATTTGATCATGCTACCATCTGGAAATAACAAATAATGTTAGAGTAAACCAAATGAAGTAATTAAGCCAAGGTTTTTAATTAATTTTTATTTTTAAGAATTGTTAGACATGTTTCAAACCCTTCACCTGAAAACGGTTCCGACCTAGGAACCGAAACATCCTGATTTCGTATTTTCACCAGCACTTGATGGCTACTCTGTTTGTATTTTTAGATGACAAATGTAGCTGCTAGCTGCTCGCAGTGAATTCGTTGTTTGCTCGGTAGCAATAGGATTTCTCGTGACCCGTACTACTTCGTTTCGGAATCATGTTTATAGCAGCTGTAAGCCTCTAAGGGCGCGTTTGCTCAGCGACTCGCCTTTGCATTCTCGCAGCTAGAACCCAATCGCAATGGTAAAGGTGACATTGCCATGATAACAACGCTAAATGGAATAGTTAAATCCGACATCGTTTGAGTAAATACTTGCAGTCTTATAATCCGTGCTATTATAAAGAATTCCTCCTGATGAAACAATTTTCCCAAACGCTTCTGAACTCACGTTATTTGCTATTTTCGTTGCGAGGTGGCAGACATAAAACCGCCGCCATGTTGGAATTTGAGGTGATTTCTAGCTTCTAGCTGCGAGAATGCAAAAGCGAGTGGTTGCCTAAACGTGCCCTAACCCTGCAGAACGAGAACTATTTATTGTTGAAATCCTTACTACGTCATTTTAGTGTGTTGAGGGCTGTGGGTTGATCTCTGTTGAATACGGGGAGATTTATGATGTGAGCTGGTCGTGGTGAAGAAGTGTTGTTAACTTAATTATTTCAGTACGGTGTTATGATGTTTTATTGATCTGTTAATCTGTTAATTTGATGTTCGGTTTGATTATTTACTGGGGAACTGACCGATTTTTGTTATGGCTCCGTAATAAATACAATACAATACAGTACTATACAATGCAATACAATACAACACATTACAACACATCCACCATAAGTACGTGCTTACATGCTCTTTAGGAATGCCGGTCCTGGAATCCGAAACGATTCTCCCTTTTTTTTGCGGAAACAGTTCACTCCTTCACTATGGTTTCACAAAAACACAAAAAATGGTGAAATTCATGAACTATTAACCCATTGATGACTTCTCCGAACGTTTCATACAAGAATGAAAATAACTCACTTCAGCAATGTAAAGAGTGGCTTGTTAGGGTTCTTTGGGCCCCCAAAAAAAGCGAGCAAAGCACAACCGTGTGGATAGCAGCATTAATACTAATAATAAAACTTTATTGTCATGAAAAGACAAAAGGCGAGGGAAAGTGCCAGTTTTGGCTACTTGCATCCAACCTATTGGAATTCGGAAAACAAAAGACTGCCCCTGAGTCAAGAAAACAAAAGACTGAATCACATCTTCGAGCACTGTACTATAGCACAACAACAACTCCATAGCCTTCGTATTGGTTCCCAGAGTTTTAAGACAGTCAGAAAATGAACATGGCAGGTCTAGCTTATTTTTAAAACGTTGGTTGAGAAAACCAACTAAACTCATCGGATCCTTAAAAGAAACTACTACCGACGGTTCATGATTCGTTTTGCGTTTATTTTGCCTAAAACTTCTCTGCTCTGACTTAGACCCTTACCACTCCTTCTGTCTTAATGGATTTGCCTGACTGCGTGTAAAACTTGCTAAGGGGCAACTGATCTCGATATGTGGGTGTTTATATTCTGCAGACGCTGCTAACCCTTCTATCTGCGGCCTTTCCGTTTAGTCCTTGCCTTTTCCGCGTGGATTTTATTTAGCCTTCGGCGAAGGTCCATGTGTCCAGCCCAATCTCTTTCCAGGAACTGAAGGCATTTAATAACTGTCAACAGTTCCCTTCTTTCCAAAAGAACGATCGAACAAGAGAACTCAACCCGTGTGAGCAGCCGCGAAGCCAGGAGAGAGAGGAGAAGGGGAGAAAGCATGCTCCCCGAACTGACGTTTGCCATTTGCATGCGTAAAATTAAATATCTCTCGCTTCACGTGTCGATAGGTTCCAGGCGTTCCTTTCGCTTGGTCTGATCAAATTTGTCAAGTGATTATGGCTGTTGCTTGCAAGTCACTCGCACTGTCTCTCTATCTCTCTCTCACTCTCTCTTTCTTTCTCTCTCCGCCCAATTCACTCCCAACACTGGCCTCTTTTCTTACCTCGCCATCCGCAGGCCTTTTGACTCGACGATCGGACGATGGAAGCATTCTATCTCTACCCTTCGGCGAATGATTCGATTTGAGTCGTCAGCCAGCACCCCTACCCCCAACTAGACTAGCTGACCAGTCTCTTTTCTCCTTCGTATCACCTATGCCAGCAGAATTTTACATCAGTGGGCCTACTCTCGGCTTGATCGCTTTCAACTGCCATGCGATCTTGGTCAAATGGTTGTTCCTTCAAACTTATTGCTCTTAAACACGAGTATAGCAACCGTTAGGTTTTAGTTTGCTGTAGGCTACAGCCGTAACGTCTGAGAAGACTATTGCAAAGGCTTTGTCCGTCTCTCCGTCGCTTTTTTCAACTCTGGAACGGTACCAGACAGAGACAAACGGTTTTCACCATTAGATTCAGCGACCCAAAATTAGTTTAAAAACACGGCAAATTAAAACATTGTTCCTTCCTTAATATAGCTAACAGGCTTTCCCGACATCACGCAATTAAGTAATAACATTTGATCGTTGCATACTGGAAGACAGGCAACAGTAAAAACAAAAGAATTTCGCTAACGACACATATTAGCTTCATTTAAAATAGTCTCCACACCGTGTTGCATGGATGAATAGGCTTATTCTCGAAGTAGCAGCTATTCTGCATTAGCTGCTACTTACAAAATTAAAACGGCAGGTAAAAAATAAAAAAATAGTCCTAAAACCTGAAAATTAGACCTCTTCATCCGTGGCCCGGCGTACTGGGATTTACATCCCAGGCCTGGAGTACTGAGATCGACAACGGGCCAGCACGCGCACAACAAAGAATCGTGTATTGCTGACGTTCTTTTGCTCTAAAAGCTTGACAATGCAACTGTGCGTGCAACAATGTTTACACAAAAAACGAATCCTAATGCCGATTTTCCCCTTCCGCGAACAAGGACGATGTTACAATAACAATGACAGTGAATGCGCTTTTCAATTGTTATGCGGCTGGGTGATAAATAGGATCCTTAACATTGTTAATCTCAGTACTCGGAAAGCGGGTCATAACCTATACTTATGCCTGTTATACCCATACTTGATTGTTGCAAAAGTCGATACAACTAATTTGGGAGTGCAAGGCAAAACCGCTTTAGTCGGGTGGGTTAAGGGTCATTCAGGGAGCTTTGGTCACGAGTTGGCAGATGGTCTTGCGAAATTTGGGCTGGGGGGGGGGGGGCGGGGGGGAAGTCTGGTCATAGCCCTGGGCCCATGGGACTTACGCCCTGTGGTTCGGCGAGTTTTTGGAGAAGAATGGAGTGTAAGGTGCGCTGGTGGAGAAACGGGGTGGCAGTTGTTTCGAGTGCATCCGTCGACTACGGTCCCGAGCACTTTTGACAGCCTTTCTCGTCGTGACGCGAGCTGGGCGTCTCGTCTTCGTACAGGCCATGTACAGCTCAGAGCGTATTGGGCTCGCTTGGGCTGGGCCAGGTCGGCCTTGTGTGTGTGGGGGGGGGGAGAGGAAACTGTGCACCACTTTCTACTAGATTGCCCCTTGTGGGCTCGGTACCGACGGGTTGGTACTGATTTGGGTGGTGATCCACTACGGGCGATTCTGGGTGTCCCACCACATGTCGGTCCGGGGAGGTGTGTGCTACGCAGGATCATAGGGTTCTGCAGGGCCAGTCAACATTTCGGTAGGTGACGGGCCACGTCGGTTTTACCCCGGTTTTCCCCACACCCCTGCACGGTACGTTGGCGGTAGTTGTATTCTTCTACTTCTGTGGTATCCTGGTATTGTAGTGGGGGTCTGTGTAATAAGAGTAAGTAGTATTTTAACATGAGCGAATAGCATACAGGCATCTTAGGCTCAATAAAGTAAATCAAAATCAAGAAATTTCGCTACCGCTAGCAACGCTACGGGGGCCATCGTTGTGGGTGGATGTTAACTAGTTTACCTAAACTTAACAATAATGCCCCCAAGAAACCCAGTTTATGCCCAAGAAAAGCATAAATTAATATTCATTGGGTGGCCTTGACGATATTTTGGAGTATCCTAGAACCTCTACAGGCAACGAGTTCAACCAAAGAAAAACGTTCACTTGACTTTAAAAAAAAAAAACGTAAAAAAAAAACAACATAATTCAACAAACCTGCACCGGAACCCAAAGCAACAATTAAAAGAAAACTCCTTAACAAATCTTAAGAAAAAATAGACTTAACTCACCAACACACCAAAAACAAACAAAAATATCTTAATAAAAAAAAAAAATAGGCTTAACTCACTAACGGTAACACATTTGTTAGAATCCGGAAAGCCAAAGACTGCACGATGCCTCCTGACTGATGTGAATCGTAGTTGTCTGTGGTATAGCGCACTGGTTCGAAGCGCACTGAATTTTACCGTGGTATGACGTCATATGAGTCGTTTCCGCCCAAGCTGCCCTAACAGCCAATCAGAGTATTGCAAGGAAGCACATGACTAGTGGATTTACAAACAACGGAGTTTTAAAAAATAAAAGCTCTCGGTTTACATTGTTAGCCGAAGGAAAAAAGCATTTACTTTAGTAAAAAAGCAAACTATAATAAACGGAGATTCATTTTGTTTTATGAGTTTCCGTATGTAGAGTTTCCGTATGTAGAGTTTCCGTTTCCGTTTTATCTGAAAGACGTGCGAAGACGTGACTAGTGGATTAGCGGAGGAAGTGACTCCTGTGACGTCACTTCCTCCAACATGGCTGCCTCCTATCCGCAACATTGACGCCTCCGTCGTTTAATCCCTGGCCTGAGCCGGAAGTTAAGTGTGTTACATAAAAAAATGATCTATTGATGCTTCTTGTCCTACAAAAAATATCGTTCTTCTTTGCTAACAACTACCAAACACCAACAATAACCCAGTTAGTGCTAGAAACAACCAAGATGGGATTGAATGTGTTTATTGAGCATTACAGGCCTACATTCCCACGCGCTCACTTTATTTACATCGTTTGCAACAATGCCTCGAAAGATACTCGATTATTGCGTTCACCTCGAATGCCAACAATACACCTCCTCGGCTGCGACTCTGATATCTTGATGTTGTCTCTGTACATATGTGTTAACATAATTGGGGGGGGGGGTCTGTCCGGGATATAAACAAGTTCATATTTAAGGTATAAGATTAACTAAACCGATGTCTAGACAAGAAAGGAATACGAACATTTTCTGTACAGTGTTCCATGCACCAATGTTGCTTCAGTGTTTAGTCCACGTGAAACATAACACTGCATAAAAATGTTTTTTGACCATTTTCACTTTTGAGAACGTTAGATAAGGCCTAGTGTATGTTGTGTGTCCTATTATTGCTCCTTGGCTAACTATAATGCTGAAAAAAGGTAAAAACGAGACGTCATCTATCATCAATGAAGTTACAGAGAAGTAAGGTACATCATCTTCATTCCTAAACACAAGCCGACAAAAAATGATGACGTTTGCGAATGAGAGGGGTATAATTATCCAACCATTCATCACGGATGAAATGACTCAATCCAGAATGTCAAGTTTTGGTCCACTATTTGTTTAATGATTTAAAAAACTATGCTCAAATGTTTCTTGCACTGTAGTTGACTTGTACCATAAAAGAATTAGTGAAATTGGGGCATTTGTGAACTACATTAGATCGAATTAATAGAGATGAAAAGTGAATTATGTTGTCGAATGAAGCTTAGACGTAGGAATGGAATGAATGATCCAGTAACTGTAGGCTTGGCTCAAATTTCGCCTGCAGGACACAATTTTTACCAGGAAAAACTGAAAGTTATACAGCTTTTTCCTCCAGAATTTTTTTTTCATTGGATATTTTTCCCCATTATTTTTTTTCAAGGTTTTATTCCACAGATGTTTTTTTTTTCACACTTTTTTTCCGTTTTTTTTTTCTTTTGACAGACTTTTTTCTCCCGAATTGTGTTCTTTTACGTAGATTTGTTTGCACCTTTTTTCTTCGACTTTTCTTCCTCATAATTTTTTTTTTTTACCTTGGACTTCGTTTCCTAACAGTCATTTGCCATAGGATTTCGAATGACTTCTTAGAGTTTTATTTAGATCTACATAATCATTATGCTATGTTATGTTGGAGTTCTAATTTTGAACGTTTCTTTGTTTATGGTTGCTACAACATAAGTTGCATTAGTGATGCTAGCTTTGATTTATGGTGTTTTACGGAAGGGTGGTTTTAATATATCAGGGTTTTACGTGTTTCACATTTCTTTTTTGGAAAATCATGCCATCCACAGAGCGCAAACTAGCTGAAAGAACTGACAAATTCGCCAAACCATAAAAAAGGCTGTGAAGTGTCATGATGCGACAATCCCGCACCCATAAAATGGAGAAGGTGCAACACCCGCAGCGGAACGAGGAAGTGATACGTTTGCATTTTTACAACCGATCTGCGGGAAAAAAAATCCATTTCTTATTGCTTGCTACTTGCGTGCAGGTTCTTCGGTGGTTGCAAAGGAGATGACGAGCAGCACTGAACCTCCAAACTCATTCGTCTACCGCAACTTCCTGTTTGCTGCGGACCTTCACTTCCGGTTCATTGCGAAGCTGTTTTATTCATCTTCCCTGGAGAGTGAAATAAGGAGAATTTCTTCAGGGGGAGGGAAGAGGGTTCGCAAAAAAAAAAATAGATTGATGGACGGGCGGTGTTGCCTGGAAAAAGAAACACCGGAAATTTCGTGTCTTCCGCAGTTCGGAAACCGTGAAAGGTGTTTGTTTAGATACAAAAAGGGGCAGAGTACGCACGCAAGACCGTGCTAAACCCAAACTAGAAATTTTAATGTAAGAACGGGACTTTCAGCTCGAAAGTTGCAAGTCGAAAGATAGATGCAATCAGCTTGTTGGCTAAAGATTATCCTTTCTAGTTGACGAACAAAGCTGCAAATCAAGCTAAGTCCTTTTTTAAAATTTAGCCAGGTTTCAGTGTAATTCGCTAGAAAATTTAAGACTCTATAAGCTGAGATACTGTTTTGAGCAAAACAACTGAAATTCGCTCTCTGTTTAATCAAGAATTTATAGGGTTGGGAAGAAGAATCAGTGACTGAAACCCCTTCTGAAACGTCTTAGATCCATTCCTATTAATTCCGTCTAAGTTTACCGAGGGCGCCAAGAGTTTTATGTGGGAATTTCTACTCAGTCTTTAGCCTAAAATTAAACTAAACTAAACGAAACTAGCTTGCATTTAATTATTATTCAGTCTAGCTTACTTTTAATTTAGTTTACTTTAGATTTGGACTGAAAAATGAGCAAAAATTACCAGATGAAAGTGTGGCGCCCTCTGAAAACTCGGCCGGAACTAATAGGAATGAATGTAATACGTTTCAATAGGGATATTTTAGATTTACAAATTCTCCTCCACAACCCTATAAATTCTTGGTACAATGTACATTCTCCCTTGTACAGTGTTTGATGCAGACCAAGTTAAATCCGACTAATTGGTTATGCACAACAAGTTATATCCAAGCAACGAATTAGAAGTCAAGAAATTTTGCACCTCTGATACTGTTCTAGTAAAAAAAAAAAAGCCTATGGCCGAGAAAACTTCGGTCGAATGGAGTCCTGGTCACGGTTGTGACCTTAATAACGGGTTCAGTGAGTTATCTTTATGCCAGTGGAGGATGCCAGTGGTCATAGCGATTAAGGTGCTATGCAAGTGATCTGGGGGCGAACTGGGTAGCCGGTTCGAATCCGGGTCGTGCCACTCCGACGAAACGTGCATAAAGGTGGCTTTCTGAACTACTTTATTTCTAGTGTATAATTTTCGCTGTTGGCTAGTTTCCAGTTTTCCTTAATATTATTTCCAGCGATTTATGTTTCTTTATTACTGTTCTAGTAAACTTGGCCGACGTAAACACGTCTCGGTGCCTAACTCACGATATTTTGGGACAATACGCAGAAAATGACACTGTTTCCGCGGCTGATTCCAATCGTAGTAGCAGAACGAAAAACCAAAAAGTTTCAAAGGAGAAAAGCAGTGTTTTTTATTCGACGTGTGACATGTCGAATTAATGTGGTTGTGCCTAAAAAAAAAAGCAAATCTAGTCAGAAACATCCCCTCAAAAACTAGACACATTTATTCTTACGACCCGACGAAATTAAAATGCATGTGTGGGGGAGTTGCAAGTTAAAAGGTTAAAACACCGGGTGTTTCACATATTTAATAATTCACAAATCAAAAGTTCTAACCTTTAATGGGGTGTTTCAACACGAAACTGTCATTCACAGGACACGATCTGTTAGTGACGTAGACGCATAGGTGTGCTCTTGAGCCGTGGTGGCAATAATGGCGGTGGGCTGCCAGCTTTTCAACTCCGGGGAAAGGTGGGTCGAGGGTTGGTCAGAGGCCATTCGGGAAATGTCGCATTGTTCGGTCTTGTGATGTCATTGCTTAGATCATTTATATTATCATACGAACTTTTATCATAATATTAATTTGCCTTACAGAAAAATTGATTCTACCGTCATTTTAAGTAGGTTTGTTTTCGACGATGGGTGAGCATAGTTTTGCATCATACCTATCGCCTTTGTACATTTGCGTCGAAAGACCAAAAGAGAAAGACTGCAACTAAAGTGTGCGTGGCCTATCTTGAGTTCGCTGCAGAACGGACACAGATAATCGATTGTACGTTTATGGTAGCAGAGTGCCTTGTTGATATCTAAAATGATTACAAAAACAATGGCGGCCGTCGATTAAAGCCGCTCCCTCCAGGAAGACGTAGCCGCTCATAAAATACTTCCAGGACTCAAGATACGCCAGGCGCCCAATAAGTACAGTATGGTAGGTAAATTTATGTATTTTTTTTCAAATCACGTATTGTCCGAAACTTGGTACGGGAATCCGAAATCGTATGGCAACAACCTTCGTAGTAATGTGTGGAATCGATAAGTGATTTCAAACCGACTTTGGAACAAATTTATAGATTTAGTTTTACTTACTACTGAGTGAACACAGATCTACGTGTAGCGGAATTGCACAGTAGTTTTACATTTTATAGCCTACTAATCGCAGATCTATGCTGCTGAATTGCGTAGAAGGGATGAAAAAAATGTTGGGATGTGTGAAACCCAACTATATAGCGCCTATGTCAGTAATATAGTTCTTATAACCGTTATTAGTTTCCTATATAAAAAAAAAGGCAGATTTAAAAAAATATTTTGGCCCATAACTATACTCACAATACCGTGCAGAAAAAAAATTCTTGGTAATTGTGGCTCTCTTTCTTGGTCTCTGAGAGCTTCAAATGAAATAATGTTAAAATTAAATTTAAACCAGTCAAATCATCATATTTGCGTTGCTTGTCATTCCGCCTATTGCTGTTCAATGGTCAACTTGAAGGCCCTGGGGGCATCTGAAGACATGACCCCCAGAGTGATGAAATGTTTTGTGTGTGATAGTGACGGCTTACGACAGTTTTTCTACACCCTGCTAATGCGGAATTCCAAAAAAAAAAAAGGTTTATTCACTCCACTCTACCCAAGAAGCTGTGCAGCAAGTTTCTTGGGAACAAACGATCTGCCTGATGGGGAAAGTGTTTGAAACTCTAACTTGCATGGGATTCAGTGAAAATTACTTCACATTAAATCGACCAAATTTAAGGCATTACCAATCACAGAATCGTTTCTGTGGGTCCATTTCATGGTTTATTTTTAAAAATGATGTTCGTATTTTTTACTGCAAACTCGACGTTTTCATGTTGTTTTTGACAATGATTGTACAGTTAGCCTGTCCCAATTGATGAAAACCTGAAAACTGCCCTACACTTGGTTTCCACGTTATTTTTGTTCTTCTTTCATACCTGGTTAGGACAAACACAGGCTATATGCAGACTGGAATATAAAAAAAAAAAAAACATAACAAATTTCTGAAATACGGTATTGTCGGTGCAAAATTGTCGGTTCGAGTCGCCGTTTAGAATCGTTCAAGGGACCGCAGTGATCAAAAACACGAAAATGTGCTAAACGTTTGTAAATTTGACAAACTAAGCCATAGTGGCTTTACTTTTAGCTTCCGTGAAGCGAAACTCCCTGTCAGGTGCTGTCTGATTTGTCCTGTTTGTCCTCCCACCCTCCCCCATTACTACGGCTCTGCTAAAGTATAGTGTTTCAAGCTGAAGACTTCCTTTAATTACGTTCCTTAAGGCTTTGTCTAAGCCTGATTACCGCCATATCAACTTTCACTATGGCACTGTCATCCCAGAATTTAAAATAAAGGAGCTCACTAGGCATTAAAAGTAAAGTCAAGTCTTGAGTTTAATAATTTGGGCAAACCTTTAGAAGTGAAAGACTAGCTGTTTCTGTTCTCTTGTGGTAAACACTAGACTTTAAAATAAAGGTTCGCCTTTCGGTGTTAAGCTTGCGTCAACCTTAACACATTAAGGGCGAACTTTTATTCAAACCTGGTTGACATTAAAACTAAAGGCATGCCTGTATACGTGTACAGTCATTTACGATTTACACGTATACTGCACTCCTTATCGTAGAACTAGAATAAAGGTTGACCTTTAAAAGTAAAGTCTTACGTTTAATAACATACGCATAATAAGGCAGCTCGATATACCACTTTTACACCACGACGTAGAAGGAACTCAAAGTTATTTTAAGTTATTATCTATCCTTTTTAAAAACTTTTTCGCAGACTCGTATCTTCGGTATTTGCATTCTAATATTTCTGTCTGGTCATGGTTGTTGATGGCTAAAAACGCTCGCAGGCTTGTCGCCCCGTTCCAATTCTGGGCGACTTGGGCGTCTATTTTAATCGTCCTGTCCACGCTCAAGGGAAGGGTCATCTTTCATTTCACGACAGCTACTGGACCTCACGACAAATGCCCCCCAGTCGCGATCCTACCGCGTTGCAGATAACATGGACACACGCCTTCCGACTACCACGACATATACTCATCCTTTTCCTTCTTACTTCACGCTCTAAAATGCGACACAATGGCGCCCTCTGTCGACGTTTTTAATAACGAACGTATAATGCAATGTGTCACCGAGGCGCCATTTGCGAACTTATTGCTTACGAAGATAAAGTTGTTGTAGTTATGAGTGAAGCAAAATCCATTTAAAAAAAAAAGAACTAAATTCGAAAAGCAACGACTGTAGCATAAACAACAGTAACACACTAGTGATGTGACAAGATGAAGTTGAATTTAAATTTTCATGAATTTATTCTTCTCGTAAGTTTTCCATTTTTTTCATGAGTTTGAGCAGTGAAACCCGGTGAACCTGCCGCAACATCAGCCGCTGTGCAGGATTTACCTGCTGGCTAACGGCCCATTGGCCCCTACAGCCATGTAGCTATTCGACAATAATGCTGCAAATTATTTCATTGTTGCGTGTGCCGTGCCATTCTTGCATTAATAATTAAAAATAGAAAGGCAGTGGAGTGCACATAAAATAAACAATTTGCGACGTTTCGAAGCAATTTCCGCTTCGTTATCAAGCAATAAAAGATACGGATAAGAAGTCAAAGGTTTTTTTTTTTAAAGTAAGTAGTTTATTACGACGGCTCGAATTTCATGGAGAACTTGTGTGCGCCATGTAAGACAGGTACAATAGAAGCACATGATACGAATAATGTGAAGGTAATATTGAACACAATATTTGTTGACAAGCAATATTATGAGCATAAATCTATAGGAGGCATCAGAAATAAAAAATAAACACAACGTAACAGTTTAAATACTAACAGAAATAATAATCACTAAAGGAAGAAGAGGAAGCCCGTGCTATGCATGGGGCCGGTCATGAATTATGTTTACGGACACATTTCCCGGGACATTTTTCCGGCACTTTTCCCGACGACTTATCAGATTGATCGAGCACTCATGCCTGCGTCCTGTTTGCATGCAGGTAGAATGGGAGAGCGCATTTTCGATGCGGGCGCGAAGAGGGGAGAAGTGATTGTTCGGCCCGACGACTTGTCAGATTGAACCTTTATTGAGTTGATCGACCATTCATGCCTACCTCCTGTTTCCATGCAGGTAGAGTGGGAGAGTGCATTTTCAATGAGGGCGCGAGGAGGGGAGAAGTGGATTTCCTTTTAGCCTTCCTTTTAGCCGGCCTCCAAGATTATTATAAAGATATATATATTTTAATTTTTTTAATTTTTTTAATCAGTCCATAGGTCAATCTGTGCATTGCCTAATCGATTTCTTGATTATGAAAGAAGTAGTCTAAGAGTTTATTTTTTTAATCTAATTTATCCCACCAATTTGGAGCGGTTAAATAAGAATTTCATTAAAGATAGTATGAATTTTATATTTCTAGTCAAGTAACACAAGTAAAACATTTTCAAATCAGTAAGAACTTAAAGACTCAAATGACAAGAACAAAAATAATAAATAAAATGGATTTAAGGCAGCTTAAAAACTGTCATTGCTATAGTGCAGGTGAGAAGTGAGAACGGGATTTTTGCTCAGATATTTACATTGGTTTGTCCTGGTTAGGAGAAATTGGAAATATCCAATTCTTTTGTAAAATCGGGACATGTTCTTTTAATGCGTAGTTTTCGATTTTATTTCTTCTTTTTATTCTTGTGCTTTGAGTTTTTACCTTTTAAGGGAGTTTAAAGTGTTTTACTTGACTTTGGCTTCTTAGCCGTGTCTTTTATTGTTTGATAACGAAGCGGGGATTGCTTCGAAACGTCGCAAATTGTTGATTTTATGTGCGCTCTACTGGCTTTTATTTTTAATCCTTAATTCTTAGTGTTTACACTTTTTCATTTTCCATTCTTCTAGTCACATAAAATGTCCTCTTTTGGGGGTCAATTTTGGGGTTTCATCATTGTGACGTCTCATAATGGAATAGTCAGTGAGACAAAGAAAGAAACCAAAACTATCCTGTTGAACTTGGGGCTTCAACACAGACCTTCCAGCATGATAGTTCTGATGCTCTTACCACTGCGCTACGGGGCAGATTAAACAATTCAGCTTCACGCGAAACATGCTTGCTCATTACCAATCAACGAAAAATTGATTCACAGTTGAGAACTAAAATAAAACGATCCAGGAAAAAAACAAGTGGCTACAGCGACTGCCTAGTCGCACCGGTCTTCTGTACAGTTCCCTCACTTCCAATGTCGAGGCACACACCTCTATCATGCACTACAACAGCTATGTCTATCATACTAATCTAAAAGCAGTAGCCATCACAATTGTCGGTTAGAAATGTGTTAGCTTTTAGGCCTATTTTACGTTTTAGGCGTAATTGTCAGCTTTTAGGCCTAATTTTAACCAGCAGTTTTCATTTCGTAAGTAGCAGCTAACGGCGATATGGATTGTATAGTAAGCCTATTCGTTTTTGCAACACGGTGCGCCTACAGGCACACAGTTACAGTGTTACAACGTAACGCGCAACGTATCGTATATAGATCAGTGGTAGTAGGGAACTGAAGAGAGAGACGCTGTTGATGAAGCCAACAGCGACTCGTAGCAACTTGACGTTGCCATGTTAACATGATTTTAGGCCTAATTTTCATTTTTAGGCCGAATTTTAAAAATGTATTTTTAATTTCGTAAGTAGCAGATAGGCCTAATGGAGAATTTGGTTCGACGGTAGGCCTATTCAGTTCATTCATGCAACAATGTGGCGAGATTTATTTTAAACGATCCTAAAATCTATTTGTTTTTATTGAGTGTTACCTTAGGATTTTAATTCGTCGATCAAATGTTATTATTTAATTTAGTTACGTCGAAGAATTCTATTAGCTTACGATATTTTAATTTGCCATGTTATTTAACTAACTTCCCACACTGAAGCTAACGTTGTAAACAATGGTCGTCAACATCTGGTTCTGTTGCGAAGTTGAAAAAAGGGACGGACGGACGGATAAAGTCGTTGCAATAGTCTTCTCAGACGGTACAGCTGTACAGAAGACTAAAATGTCGAGGATTCAATACAAACGTGAAAAGGGAGGGAGGGAGGGAAAGAGGGGAGGGAATAAAAAAAGTATGGGAGGAAGGTCGAAGGGGAAGGAGGGGAATATATACCTGTTGGGGAGCAGCAGCGCACCTGCTCAACACGTGGCGAATAATTCAGTTAAAAAATGAAAAAAACTAAGAGACGTAAGGAAGAAGGAGACTCGGACAAAAATTTAAAAAGTAATCAGTGCGGAGCGATCAGTGTCAAGATGAATACGGTGACTGCCTCCCCAACCAGGAAAAATATTATTGAAGATTCAGTACAAAAATAAAGAAGGGAAGGGAGGGACGGAGTAGGTTATGGAGAGCAGGTAGGATCAACAGTGCACTACAACTCCACCAACCTCCTCAACATCTAGAAAACAGTTCACTCCCGAGATATAAATTGCCACTCCCTAAATACAAACTCACGCTCCGCTCCTGTACAGCAACATTTAATGGTGGCGGCCCTAGTTTACACCTCCAAGTTAACTAAACGACGGTTTCCAGATGCAAGATCCGCAGTGAATGTGGCGTCGATTGTTTTGGCTCATAAAGTTTCAACTTATGAAGTATTCTTGTATAACTAACTGCGTGCTTTTCACGCGCTATCATCCTACATCCTCGTCTAACTTTCCAGCGCGAGTTTGTGTACGTCAAAAAAAAAAACATTTCGTAGTTTTTTTTATCAATATTAGTGCGTGACAGTCGAGTTTTTGTTTGCGTTTTTCTGCTTGGTCGTTTCGTGCCGAATTCTATTGGAAATGTCTCGATTTTGTGTGTGGGTGTTCGTAAGGTATCGGATGTGTGGGTGGGCACGCGATCGCTATACATACAATACAACAAGCACGCGCACGAGGCACATGAAAAAGTAATTGTTATCGAATGCTATGGTGTCGTAATTACCAAATAATGGCTGCTCTCTAACATTCATTAT
This sequence comes from Lithobius niger, assembly GCA_023313725.1. Classification (NCBI taxonomy): domain Eukaryota; kingdom Metazoa; phylum Arthropoda; class Chilopoda; order Lithobiomorpha; family Lithobiidae; genus Lithobius; species Lithobius niger. Next base: position 5,577 of record JAHWFP010201646.1, on the reverse strand, counting down.
TTTGACTGCTTCTCTCCTTTCTAGACGAGATTGCCACTTTTTTGGGCCTTGTTGCGCGTAAATCACGCACGACACGAAAAGACCATTTACCTATCGTTCAGAAAATCAAGAAATACCGTTTTAATAAATGGTGCGGCGGATCGTTAGGCTAGGTTTCCGCGTTTGTGTTTGCGTTCCAGCTTTAACAAAACTATTTCCGCAATTTAGGGACGGGCAATTTTAGCACGTGTTAAAAGCAACGCTTTAATTTCAAATGACTGGTTAAAAAAAAAAACGAAATTGAAATGATGTGCGAGTAAATTAACTTATGCTTCGGCAGCGCGGGTGATTAAAGCCCTTTCGTACCAGACTTGGCAAATGGCCGCACCTCCAAGATGGAGGGAAAGTAAGTTGACAGGCACGCCGCGAGCTTTGTGGATGGACGCCCGGGGGAACCCGAGCAAAGCGAGAAAGAACAGCTCAGTGGTCAAGCGACTGCCGTTTCGATCCCGCGACAGACCTAAGTTTAAAAAAAGAGTCATCAAAATTAATTCGGGATTGAACGGGCTAGTAGGCATTAAAATTGTTTCATTTTCTTTCCAGGTCGATCCCAGTAAAAAGAGCGAAATTTGTGAAAAGACTTTTGTAAAAAAAACTAATATGTCCTACGTTTCATACAGTACGGAGTGACGTTTCTATGACGTGAACAAACGCCGTTTTTAAGCCTTAAATATTATCCGGAAATGTGTTGTTTACCTACATTAACTAAATACGGATGCAAACCTATTTACGTTGCCTTTTGGACTTATATGTCAGACTGCCTGAGCGGGGAATCGAATAGGCCGTGTCAGTCTGGCTTAGCGGTAGGGTCTTTGATTTCAGAGGTCGTGGGTTCGATTCCCCGCTCAGGCAGTCTGACATATAAGTCCAAAAGGCAACGTAAATAGGTTTGCATCCATATTTAGTTAACCGATTTTGAGCCCATTGGCTTTCCGTCCCGTTTAACCCATTATTTCACGCTTCTTGTGTGTTCCGTTCGGCTTCACTGGTGTGTGGCGCGCAATCAAGCGTTCCGCCAGTGGCGATTGGAAAAGTGTATGCTTATATGTATACAGGGTGGGGCAGAAAGGACGGAACACCCTTGGCAATCAAAGAATGTTAGGATAATGAAACTTTGCATGGTATGTAGGCGAACGGGGGACCAACTAACCATGAATCGATCACTGACCTTGACGCATATTTTCAAGGTCATCGTGATGCTAACTGTTTAACTATGCTTCGTAGAACCCCAGTGTAAATTAGAAACTTGTAGACAGTGTCAAGGCATGGCCAATGCTAAAAACAGAACGAAATTCGGTACGTTAGTTTAGGAGTTACGGGCATTACAAGAATCATTCTGTTGTGCTGGCCGAGTGGCTTTCCTGCCAAACAGTTCTGTCAGGCTCTTTCGTACACCATGCATTGTATTGGTAGGTAATGGTGTTGGCAGCATACGCAAATTGGCATAATTCATTAACCGTGATCAGCTCTGAAACAAAATCAGAAATGTTAACCTGAGGGAGGAACAACATTAGTTTCATTTCTAGACGACCACGGTGACTAAACTATGCCAACTTGCATAAGATGCTGTAGTTTGCAGCACCATTCTGTTTATACGTGTAATGTAGCAGGTTGTGTTGTGCTAGTGTCGAGTCATCAGTGTGTCAGTTGCTGTTTGTTTCCAAGCATGCTTCATGTACTTTGCGGACCACTGGACTTAATTTTACACTCACTGTTTGGAAGGAAAGCCATTCGGTCAGCACAACAAAATGATGCTTGCAATTTTCGTAACTCCTAAACTATAGTCTGTTCCACATTATGCTTGCAGAAAACAAACTGTATGATGCCACGTTTCCTTGTACTACGAGTGCAAAATCATGTGGATATCACAACTGCAGACTCTACACAGTTACTGTTAGAGTCTACGAGTGGGATATTTACATGTTTTTGCACTCGTAGTGGAAGAAAACGTGGCGTCATACAGTTAGTTTTCTGAAAACATAATGTGGAACAGACTATAGCGTACCGAATTTCGTTCTGTTTTTTTGCAATGGCCATGCCTTGCCAATGTCCACAAGTTTCTAACTTAAACTGGACTTCTACGAAGCATAGTTAAAAAGTTAGCATCACGATGACTTTGAAAATATGCGTTTCATTATCCTAACATTAACCATCTTTGATTGCCAAGGGTGTTCCGTCCTTTCTTCCCCACCCTGTATGTGTGCGTGTTAAATGCTACCTATGGACGTTTCCTTTTAAAAGGCCGTGTCAGTCTGGCTTAGCGGTAGGGCCTTGGCCTTTGATTTCAGAGGTCGTGGGTTCGATTCCCCGCTCAGGAAGTCTGACATATAAGTCTAAAAGGCAACGTAAATAGGTTTGCATCCGTATTTAGTTAACCAATTTCGAGCCCATTGGCTTTCCGTCCCGTTTACCTACATTTACCGAAACGTCGCAGCGTACTGTATAATTTGGGCCGTCTTTATATAGCATCACTGAAAACCAGACGTCGCTACGTAGTTCCCCGTGCAATCCAACTTTCTATATAAAAAACTTCGACCGTAACTTGATAAATTCGACTTAACTGTGAACTAACTTATCTTAACTGGAAAAGCATTATGTGTCCCATCCCCTCCCCCCCCCCCCCCGACCCGAAGTTAGGAGTAAACCACCTTGGTTAAAGTACACAAATAGGGCATTCGCAGCAATGTAAAAGGTCTGAAAATTGGCTTTTTCTACGTTTCAAATGCACGAAAATTTCTGAAAATGAGAAGGTTTACAGGAGTGAGATAGTTACCGGCTCCACCTCCCCCCCCCCCATACCTCCTGGACCGCTTATCTGAATTTTCGGACTCCCATTTTAAATTCCATTCCTCTACTCCCCTCTTTTCCAACAAAATCCTCAAAAAAAAAACGGCAGAACACAGTGGCTTAAAAAAAATTAATAGTGCTACTTCTTTTTTGTTTTTTTCTAGTATTAATTCTGTGATCTATCATTAGGCTACTTCATGTTTGCTTCATGATTACGTTCAAGTTTAACAAATTCTGCCCGACGTTCTGTCATTTAGTCAACTTTTCTTTTAGTTAATAATTAGAGCTTAGCTCCTTATGCAGTCACTTCTGCAGAAATTTCTTTGTGGTATAGTTTGTGGTTGCAGTTATAAACCTCATGTCTTTTAATGTTTGTTTTGGTTAACGCGATTATATCCCATTCACTTTTAATATCAGCAATTTGTTATAATATTTCCAACTTTTTCCTTAAACTCCTTGTATTTGTATGTATGATTTTAGTATTATTTGGCTTAACACGTCTTTTTTTTTAACAGTTACCATAACTTCATCATCATTCTCCAGAACCTGGTTAACATAGATTTGTAAAATGATTTAGTTCAACTGAGATCAGCTTCTGATCTTATTACTCTGACTTCTTTGTCCATCTCATGTCTTATTGCCATTATTTTCCTATGGGGCAGTGACACAACGTTGTATTATTATATACTAGCGGAGTCGCTCGCTTCGCTCGCTCATTCCGCGTCGTCTCACTCCCCTTCCCTCCCCCG
>JAHWFP010201642.1:38602-50216 GCA_023313725.1 Lithobius niger | reverse complement strand
GTGGGCCCGGAGGCGGCTGCCTCCTCTGCCTCATTGTAGTTACGCCACTGTGACACTGTGTCCATTGCGTGGATGAGAGTGTCTCTCGAGAGCATGGGAGTCTGTCCGCAGCTTGTTGAGACAATTGTAGCGCTGTTGGGTGACAGGACATTTGTGACGGGAGTCAATGGCAGCTGGTCTGCAGAAGCAGTTACAGATAGAGGTCTTCACAAGGAAGCTGCCTAAGTCCAACACTGTTTGCTGTAGCAATTAATGCAGTTTTAGTGGAAATTAGGCTGTCGGCAAATATTGTATGTTACGCGGACGATGTGGCGGTCTGGTTTGTGGGAGATGTGCTTGAGCTGCTTGTTAGTCAGGCGCAGTCGACGCTAGAAAACATCCAGTGTCTCCTTGGTGACAGAGGCCTGCTTTTGGCCCCGGCTAAAACAGAAGTGGTGGTGTTTGCAAGATATACAAAGGTAGCTGCTGAGCGTGTACGATTGCATGTTGGTGATCAGGTTATTGTTCCAAAGAGGAGTGTGAAGTACTTGGGAGTAATTTTAGAAGCAAATCTTGATTGGACCTCTGATACAGCGAGTGTGAAAGATAAGCTGCTAAAGAGAGTAGCTGTTCTGAGAGTGCTGTGCAGAGGGAACAACATTACGAGAGGTGGACTTTTAGCGGTTTATAGGACCTTTGTTCGATCCGCTATGGATTATCATCTCCCGTTCCTGTCGTTTTCGGGCAGGAATCTGAGGATGCTGCAGTTAGCTGTCAATGAGTGTTTAAGAACTGTGACTGGGTGCATCGCCTCTACCCCAGTTGCAGCACTGTGGGTAGAATGTGGTGAGATGCCAGTTGAACACAGAGCGCGTGAGCTGCTTGTACGTCTCTGCTTGCGCAATTTGAGTCGAGGTACAGACGATCCAGATGGGAATATCCTTGGAGATTACAAGAGACTAGGAGATACGACCCGCAGTATTTTGGGAGAGGCTGGAGCAGGAGTAACGTGGCTCCAGCAGGTCTCGCGTGGTGAGCTTGTGGTTGGCAGTGCTAGAGCGCTCAGTCCTTGGAGCTGGTGCCCGGACCTGCATCAGGTCTTCCTCTCCAAGAACACTGATTGTAAGGTTTACTCTGACGCCTCCTACAGTGCTAGAGACTGTCAGGGTGGTATAGCGGTTGTGTTCCCTTCATTGAAAGTTTCTATTCAGCGGAGGGTTGCATCTGTGACGTCGAGTACGCTGTGTGAGCTGCTTGCTATCTCTGTAGCGCTTGATGTAGCAGAAGAATTGCAGCTACCTTCTTTCTCACTTAGCACAGACTCGCTAACGAGTCACAGTCTGCTACGGAAAGCGTGTGATGATCTTAGTGTGCAAGATCCACTGCTTTACTGTATTCTTTGGAAGCTCTGGGTGTTGACACATAGCAGTGTTGTTGAGTTTTGTTGGGTTCGTGGGCACAGTGGCATTGCCGGAAATGAGCTTGCAGATGGGCTTGCCCGCGAAGCGTTAGCTGGTGAATGCCAGACTGTTACCCCGGTGTTGTCAGCGCAGATGCGCAGACCAATTGTCAGGGAGTGGGCCAAAGTAGCATGGCAACGGGATTGGGGCCAGAGTGCTTTAGCTAGAAACTTTTATGGGCTACGTCCGGTTTGTGGAGTGAAGTCGCTTGTAGACAAGTTGCCTTTTGCAGACGCACAGGTCGTGTTTCGGTTGCGTGTGGGCCATACGCGTCTGCGATCCCATGCTTTTCGCTTTAGAGGGCAGGTACGTCGAATTGTCAAGTGTGTGGTGTTGAGGAAATACCAGAACATATTCTCGTGCACTGCACAAAGTACACAGCAGCGCGGTTAATGTTAGCCCCCTGGATGCGTGGGATGTCCACATGGCAAGACTTGCTTTCTGAGTCGGCCAATAGACATGCCTTTGTGAAGTTGCGGATGGTTACAAAATTTTGCAAGGTTGCGGGAGTACAGGTTTAAGGCAGGGTAGTTCTGTTCACTCTGTTCTCTCTAGGGCTGCTGCTGTTTGATGAGACTGACATCGGTAGGTCCCTGGTTGTCCACTATGTGACTACAAGGCCCACTGGAACTTTCCCTAGATGGGAGAGAGAAAGTGGGTGGGTGGAGTGTGATATGCGTGTGTGCAGTGTATGTGGAAAGCCTGACGCTGGAAACCTGATGGCCTGCCAGAACTTTCCCTAAATGGGAAAGAGAAGGAGTGTAGTGTGTGCAGTCTGAAGAAGCAACGTTGTATGGCTCGTGTTGTTGTGTAAAGTGTTAGGTGTTAGGCGTACATTACTGCGTGTTTTGAGTAGAGTTTGGCGGATGATGTACAGTGTATAGTGCATAGTGTTGTTGTTGTGCAAGGTGTTCGTTACGGAATAGTAGTGTAGTGGTTTGGTGGTTGTAGTGGTTATAGTTAATTTTGCAGAGCGTAAGGCTATGGGCCATGTCTCTAAATAAATAAATGAAAATGAAAGGTCCTTAGTGCTGGAAACACCGGTTCTCGTCAGATCCCCGAAGTTAAGCAGCATTGGGCTGGATTGATACTTGGGTGGGTGACCGTCTGGGAATCTGGCTGTTGCAGACATAGGGCCTTAGGGCTTCGGGCAGATGACCAGGAGTGGTTAACGCTCGTTAAACCCTTTGAAACCCTTTGAAAGGTAGGGCCTTAGGGCTTCGTCGGGCAGATGACCGGGTGTGGTGAACGCTCGCTAAAACCCTTTGAAAGGTAAGGTAAAGTTAGGTAATTTTAGTTATTAAGGGTGTATGACTTTGGGTCAAGGCCCTGTTAAATAAATTGAATTGAGTTGAAAGAATCCGTTTTTCAGCTAAAAGCATATAGATTTAAATCAAACTAAGCTACGTTGGCAGCTAGAAACGATAGAACGAAATGTTTATTTCGTAGATGCAGGCTTTCAGAGCTGAGTTGAATTGTTTCAAAGTGGCCAGCAACAATCAACTGCATGCATAAACCATTGTAGCGTGACGCCACAGCCGTAAAAAAGGTACACGGATTACAAACAAAAACGTCAAATGGGCCGTAAAAAAGCGATTATATGATTGAAGTTTCACTTTACTTCTTAAAATGTACACGGATAAAAATTTATGATTTTTAATTGAAATAAGTGTACAATTGAGGAAATTGCATCTCTTTAAGTGCTGTTGTGCTTTACGAATCATATATTTAAAACGTAAAGCACAACAGCAGTTAAACAGATGCAATTTTGTCAATTGTACACTTGATTATTTCAATTAAAAATCATCAATTCTTATCCGTGTACATTTTAAGAAGTAAAGCGAAACTTCAATCATATGACCCCTTTTTTACGGCACACTTGACGTTTTTGTTTGTGTAGGTTTTTGGTTTGGTTTTAATTTTGTTGTAATTTATTTTATTTGGTTAGTTTTGGTGTGTTGATATCACTCCTTTGAAGGACTGAACCACTCTCAACTTGTTGGCCTTTTTATCAGTTTTTGGCTTTGTTTATTTTGCTTTGTTTTTACAGTTTGTTTATTTTTCGTGAATTGGACGTGAATACAATTTCTTTGGCAACGTTGTTTAGATTTATCGTGATACACTAGTGTGTCTAGGCACGCACGTCAGTATACACGTTGTCACTGTCCGAACTTTGGCCGTCCAATGAGAGACGATGCTGACAATGCTAACCATGGTTATAACAATATTTTCGTACTTACGCGCCATCCCACGCCATCTCCGTTACACTCCCAGTCTCCAAACCATAAAAGGTCCACAGTTCGTATTGTATTGCACCCATTCGCCCAATTTCATAGCTGGAAGCCTTCCCGATATCTCGGTATCGATGAATAATCACCCTATGGGATTTAACATGGGGATGAGCGGAATAGCTAGCTAGCTAGTAACTAGTAACACGTTTGCAACGTTACTTAGCATTGAAAGCAGCTTGCATTGAAAGCAGCTTAGCTGGCATTCCTATACGAGTTAAATTTTGTCAACACAATTTAAGCTTTTGTACTGCATTATTATTTTTATCCAAGTACCTGAAATGTGCCCAACTCTGCTTCAGAATAAGACACTTGACGCTATGGCGTCGCGCTACAATGGTTTACAACCTCGACAATAGAATTGATGTGATGTTTGTTGTGACGTTTGTTGCCTAACTTGGCGCAACACACTAGCGTGTGTCTAGGTACTAATCTTGGCCTCAGAGAGAAAAGTACAGTTTTATTAACAAAGCCTGTTATGGTCCTGGTGCCACAGACTATCCCAATACTTTACAATGAAATTGGAAAGTGTAATACTATCACCAGTGAAAATGGTAAATTATTAACTGAACAAAAAATGGCTTCGCCGTTTAGAAAAAAGCATTGGAGCACGTATCCCCATACGCACGGCTGTGAAGGTACACGAACAAAAACGGATTAGAATTCACTCGAACGCAACGAACTATAATTTGAACTCCAATTCCAGGGAACAATGACTGTTTTTTCTCAGTGGTTATGTTAGAAAGTGAACACAGTTTGTGTTTGAAATGTTTAATGTTTGCGTGCGTGTGTATGTTTGTATGCACTTAATTTGGGTGTTGTACAGGCTTTTTTTTTTTAATATTTTAAATATTTTAAATATGTCTGTGTTTGTTGTTTTATATTTTAAGTATGTTTCCTGTGAGTGGCTATGTGTATTTTGTGTGCATTTCTAATTTGTGAAACAAGCATACTCCAAATTAAGGCAATTTTTATTGCCTGTCTTTGTGTATGTATGTTTCATCCTTTGTAGGCGTTTTGCTGTTTACGGCGTCTGTTTCTATGTGTTTTAGATCTACGTTCTGTTTCATGTGCATGTGTATGTTGTATTTTGTGTGAAGTATCCAACCGTTTTGTTTGTTTGATTAGTGATGTTCATGAATACGTGTGCATGGAGGCTGGCATGTCACAATCGTTGTTCCCTGGAACTGGAGTTCAAATTATAGTTCGTTGCGTTCGAGTGAACTCTAATCCGTTTATATTCGTGTACCTTCACAGCTGTGAGTATGGGGATACGAGCTCTAATGCTTTTTTCTAAACGGCGAAGCAGTTTCTTTTTCAGTTAATTTGTTGGCTTTTTTCGCTTCCATTTTATTGTAAATGCTACGGTCTGGTCTATCGTGTGTACGGTATGTCCACTGTAAACCCAATTATGTTTGCGAACAAACGAAACATTAGAAATACGTATTTCTGTTCAGGTTCTGCCCACTTTATCCCACGTTTGTTTTTTGATGGCAACACACTAGCGTGTGTCTAGAGTTACCATGTATTCGCTAATGGGTAGTTGATTCTGCATTGTTGCAAGCAGATGCAGTATTATGGCAAACAATCGCGGAAACAATTAACTAGTTTCCAGAAGCCTGCATTAGGATGTATAATTAGGTTAAGTAAGGTTTAGGTTTAGGTTTAACATTGTAAAGAGTGTACGGCTTTGAGGCCTTTTAGACTCTAATTAAAGAAACTAGAAACAAGAAGTAAATAAATCATTCAGTCATGTCAGCCGTCCAATTTTGAAGCCTTAGACTTTGCACCATACAGTTTAAAACTGAAAGATTAAAGCGAAAATCAAGACCATTTCATTTTGGTTCTCGACAACGATTGAATATATTAATGGAGCCGCCCCGAAGCTTCCACGACAATGTTACTTTCCCCGTGCCCGAGCATCGTTGCATCTTGTTCGAGTGGATGTGGGGTTGGTTCTGAGGGAGTTTCGAGTCCTGACAGACTCGGCAGCAGGGATCCGCTTCTTGCAATCGTCTTTCAGTCAGCTAGATGTTAGCCACCTGCTGGCTGTGGAGATCGGCCTGAAATTGGTGAGTGCTGTGCAGCGGGGAATCAGGGTGTTGGTGGGGTGGGTTCCGGGCCACGTTGGTCACTTCGGGAACAAAGTTGCCGATGGGCTTAGCTGGGCGGGGGTTCGTGGAGAGGGGCAATCTTGTGACTTTTCCAGTGACTCCAAGGGACTTGTTGCCAGTGTTGAGGTGGGTAGCTGTTAGGGACTGGCAGGAAGAATGGGATAGCAGTAGCGTTGGCTGGCCTCTTTATGACAGCCACCCAACCGTTGCCTCGCCATGTGGCTTGGATGCTTTCTCCAGGAGGGACGCGGCGCTGGTGTCCAGGCTCAGGACCGGGCACGCACTGCTGAATGCTCACGAGCATCGGCTGGGCATCAGCGTCTCTCCGATCTGCAGGTGTGGTACGGAGCCTGAGACAGTGGGGCACTTTCTTTTGGAGTGCCATCATTGGGCAGCCTTCCGGGGCCGGATTCTGGGGGACTGGGAGGATGACTGGAGGGTGACTGGAGGGTGACTGGAGGGAAATTTTGGGCGCCTCCTCGCACAACGCCGGTACATTGTCCACTCTGCGGCAAGCAGTGAGATTTTGTGAGCAAACGGGTAGGTTTGGCCGGACTCGGATGTGACTCTGGGGAATTCGGGCGAGTAAGGGGTAAAAATAATGTTAATGTTAATGTAATATAACTGTATGTAACTGTATATAACTGTGTCACTGAATAGGTTAAGTTGTAGGTTAAGGTTTAGGTTAAGATTTTAGCGTCGAGCGTATGACTGATGGTATGACTGTAGGCTCGCGTAGTAAATTAAAAGTAAAAGTGAGCTACAATCCGATCTTGTGCGCCTCGCCTATTGTTGCCGCATTGTTACATGTTGCAGCATTGCATTCTGGGGCCCCACCGTCGCCTGTCCATTTTGTAAAATTCTCGTGCGCCAACGAACTCTAATAAGCATTGCCTGCCGGCTGTGCTAATGTCAACTAACCTTGCTGCGTTAGGAGTTGCTGCATCAATACCCCAGGCCTATCTTCCCTTGAATGGTAAAATGTAAAACCTTTCGTAAAAAACGAAATTAGGCAAAAATTTCTTGTCCATAATTCACTAAACTAAGTTTTTAGGCAACGCTTACAAAATTCACTTTTGCAAAAGGAGCCAGCCACAGTAGTAAGGAGGTCAAAGTGGTAGTTATTGTACAACAACGTTACGGGTGCAACATTATTGCTACCATTGTACACTACACTAAACTTTCCTTCTGGACTATACACAGTAATTCTGTATCTGTTTCCAAGATGTGTTTCGAATTGATGTACCTGTTCTATTCCACAAGGCACTTGTGGAATATTTGCTGCTTCATGCAACATGAGAGCTTCTCTTTTCTGATTCGGTCAACACGATTTTCGTACTTGATCATTGTTTTTCATTGTCTTTATTAGAGGGGTTTGACTTCTTATCAGCAAGTGACATGCCTACAACAAGTGCTCTAGTCAAGCAGATGTTGTCAGTATTGGTGATGCAGACCACACTCTCCTTGCACTATTCCACCAACTCAACTATTGTTCTTTTACTGGTCCTCGAATTTCACGCCACCCACTGATTCTAGCTGTAGTGTGTTGCACTGAGATTGACATTGGTTTGGTGATGTCAAATTGCTCGTTCGATTGACATTGACTCTCTAGTAGAGTCAAAACTACATCAGCAGTCAACTCTTGATGTGGCATGAATGGGATGGAGTCTGGGTTCTCCAATGTGGGTGTGTCAATAACGATACGAACACAGCACCTATCAAGACACGCTCTAGCGTGTCGTCGCCAAGTTATTGTTTCTTTGTTGTTGTATTGTTGTTGTTGCATGAAGGCGGCAAGCGTAAGCATGTGTCTTTATCTGAAGCAAAAGTTTTATAGACTACAACGAGTAGCTGGATAAAATACTTGGCTGCAAATCTGTTGGACAATCAGGCATTACGTCCCTATATTGTAGGGCAATGGTTTTGGTTCGTCGGGCGACTCTTTCTAGGAAAAAATTGATACCAAAGATCGTTGATAATGTGTTGGCTAGCTACTAGTGGCGCGGAAGTCATGTTAATTTCCATAGACTTTAAGAAGCCGATTGTGAACGACTCAAAAATCTTTTGAAATGAAAGTTACTGTGAGCATTGGGCGACATTAATTCTACATTATCTTTGATGGTTTGGGAATGGAGGGTCCTTGGGTTAGTGAGCTAACTGGCGCGTTGGAGGACTATGGATTTTAAGTATTGTTCGTAACTCTAAAAGCATTGTGTCGGTCGCTTACCTCGTGTATTTGCAGGTGCATGTTAAGCGTAGGTCGGTTTACCGGAAATGACGTACTGTAATGCCACATATCGGCGTAGCGTAACTCCTCCATACTAAATAGTAAATTAAATTGTTATTGCTAAAGAAAATTTGTCATATCCATAAACAAACAGTCAACAAACAACCAGGGCCCCCACAACAGGGGGGTCAGGTGTACCCACTGTACCCAGGCCCGGTCACTCAAGGGGCCCGCACGGCTTAACAAAAATTTGCAACTGTAAGTTTTGATGATTATGAGTAATGTAGCCCGAGTTGTGCATATTGTGAATATTTTTTATACTCCCAACAAACAACAACTCCAATCCAACGGCAAGGAGCACGGAGCAAGACCACTGTAGCGCAAGTCTGTCAACAGGGAAGCCTTCTAACATCATAGCAGCCCGAATTAATGAATGCACCAACCCGTTAAGCACAATTCAAACCAGTGAATATTATAACATAGGGTAACTTTTTTGCGATTTCAGTCGGGAGACGGGGCCCGCAGTTGTAGTTAGTGCCAGGCCCCTAACTTTGATGTGGGGGCCCTGCAAACAACCAACATGGGTATTATTTATGTGAAATGTGTAGAATTAATACTGGGCTCTTTTTTGCGAGTAATTAGTTATTTTTAGTTTGCATTAAAGGAAATTAATCGTCTAGAAAATAAAACATTTATAAAACCAACAATCATAAAATCACTTACCACAACAACTGATACCTAAACAAGATTCATTGCCGAAAATAACCAAATGTAAAGCTTCAATAAAAACTGGCAACCAAAAACGTAAAGAAACCACCATATGACCTGCTGTCATGGCATATATCTGGCTCGCGGAACTCCTCTACACTAAATATAAGTTGCACTGTTATTGGAAAATAACAAAATCCGTCAGAACTATCAACAAACAACATTAGAAAATAAATACCAACTCGTTTGATGCTTAATGTAAGGTTGAACTGACCCGAAGTCAAAACAGCAAAGGAACACAAGTAAACTTTCCTGTAAGGTTTCATATACTGCAGTGTCGTTATACTGTTTAGTCCACGTGAAACCTTGCTGCTGTATAGTTAAGTGATTTTGCAGTTTTATCTGACTTGTGCAATTTCTATCGAATTAATACTTGCCTCCCTTCTGCGAGTAATTAGTTATTCCTACTTTGCTTTTAAAGAAAGTATTTGACTTACAAAATCCAAACTCCACAAAATCAGAAAATCAAATCAGTTACCAAAAGAACTGATATCAACACAGAAGTCAACACCGAAAATGTTGGAAAGCCCAGAAGTAAAGCTTCAGCAAGGTTACAACAAAAAATGTAAAGAATCCAGAACATCATAAGTAACAAAAAAAAATCAAGGTAGGCGCAGCTACCAAAAGTTCTGATATCCAAACCAAAAACAATAAATTGTAAGCAAAAAACTCGTCAAGTTTCAGCCATTGAACGTCTGTGATATCAAAAACGAGCCAAGTTTCCACTCATCAGACATACAACGCAACTTTAAAACTTGGCGCATTGCAAACCTTTCGTTTGGAAGACACAGGATGCACAACCAGCATCAAGATAAGCGCTAGTTCATTGTTGTTTTTATTGTTGCTGTTTCATTATTGTTTCACGCACACGGGCAGATGACCAGGAGTGGTTAACGCTCGTTAAACCCTTAAACCCTTAAGCGAAATCACAACATCAAAGTTGAAACAATCAATCCGTCACTCCGACGATCAATCTGCTCTCGGTTAAGAAAAACTATTTACGAACTGCAAAACTCAGTAGCAAATTGTGGAGGTTCTCCGATTCTCGTAACGTCAGGAAGGGTTCACAAATGATACTTCGTTATACACCACACTAAAAGCTACAGTTTGCAGTACATCACGCTAGTTTGCAGTAGTTCAACAAAGCGCCACCATCTGAGTTGTAAAACTTTATTGTAAATTGATTCAAACAAAAGATATTGTAACAAAGAATCTTTAACATTATTTCGATAAAATAAGATACAGCCGAACTACTCAAGTAGAAAAAAAAAAAGGCTTGCAATGCGCCAAGTTTTAAAGTTGCGTTGTTTGTCTGATGAGTGGAAACTTGGCTCGTTTTTGATATCACAGACGTTCAATGGCTGAAATTTGACGGGTTTTTTGCTAACAATTTATTTATTTTTTTGGTTTGGATTCAGATCTACATTAGCTGGTTTCACGAGGTCAATTACTGTTTTCAGTCTTCAGTATCGCCTGTGTGAAGTGACGGGTCAACAATATGCAGCACAAAGTCCTCGATGGTGTAACTAAATTTATGGTTGTGTTCAATTTCAGTAAGTTCCAACTCAAATTGATCGGTGATTGTGGGTTGCTCGTATGTGGGGTGCTGAATACTGTGGATTGTATCTATCTCGTTGTTGTCGTCAATATAGGAATCTGATGTATCCATGTCTTCTTCAGTATGTGAAGCTGCTGTAGGGGTACTTCTATACAGAGACACAGTCTGGCTTCTGTTTCCAGCCATTTCCTATAAAAAATCAAGTTTCAAGTATACTGAAACTCTTTCAATCAGATTTATATCACCAGACATTTATCTAGAGTTTACGTTTGTTTTAAAGGTACCATAGTAACTGAGTAACAATGTACTCACAGAAGTAAGTACATTTAGAAATTAAATCTTGTTTTTCATCAAATTGTTTTAAACTTTCTTTAAATATAAAAACTAAGTTAAAAGCTACTTACTTATCAATGCTGGTGAAGAATGTAGTGTAATATGATACTGATGAGGGGTGAAGGTGTTGGTGATAAAGTTAGTGAAGTTCCAGTTAAATTCGGATCAGTACAGTGAACTACAGTTTAAAGGAGCAGAGGGAATAAGAGCAGAATTGTCTGCTCCCTACAAGATCCTGACGTGGAATGAAAGAGATTGAAGGTTACAGTCTAGGTATACTGAATAAAATATTTACTGCGGGACTATCATACCCAACAACCAATCAGAAGTAAGTTGACACAATTGATGGACGAATCAGAGCTAAGCTCTATTGCTTCAATTTACACTAAGTTGGCATATTTGAAATAAGCTGCCATTCAGAAATGATGATAAATTTTTCTACTGAAAAATCTTTTCAGGCATACACATTTAGCACACATAACTACCCAAAAAAACCTATCACATCTTAATATATCTACCAGATTGGTGGTGAGACTAAGTGTAGAAGTTACATTTTATTACAAAACCAGTACTGCTGTAATACATAAGTATTACATTCGTACTTCATAAACTAAAAAACAAAAACAAAACAAAAAATTAAAAACACACAAAAAAAACTAAACATGAAAAACAAAACACAGAAAATAAAAACACAAAACTAAAAAACAAAAACAAAAAACTAACACAAAAAAACAAAACACAAAACAAAATTTTAAAAACACAAAAACAAAAAACAAAAACAAAACATAAAAATAAAAAATACAATAAAAATCTTTTCTCTGTAAAAATAAAAAGTAACATGGGTGGAAGTTCATTAAACTCAAATATGGGTTAATTGTTACTCAGCC
>JAHWFP010201642.1:0-38502 GCA_023313725.1 Lithobius niger | reverse complement strand
CTCAGATTTGATTACTTTTTATTTTTACAGAAAAAATTTTTATTTTCTATTTGATTTGCTACTTCATCTGCTAGCCCAATCCTATCACTGCATCTTGCTGAAATGTCAACTTAATCCATACTTCATAAAAATCGGGTATAGTTGACAAACCTCAAAACTTCGAGTTGGAAAAATAGAGTAGGCCATTTGATTTGCTATAGCCCTTTTTCTCTTACCCTATTGCCACTACGATTTAAAGATCCTTTTTTGCTAATGCGGCAACAACTAAATTTGTCTACAACTTTTTAAGAATTTAAAAAAATTTCGAAGGTCCAACATTTAATGATAATTGTCCATGCCATCCCATATTAAAGGACAAACTTAGTGACCCTAAGTTCCCGAAATTGAAGGGGAAAATGTTCCTAAGGTCACGTGAATCACAGGATGTTGATTTGAGATGTGGAAACCTTTCTGTAATAATACCTCAAATTGTTTTGGAAGAAAACTGAATAAAAGGTTTCACATTTAAAAAAAAAATGGAGCAGGGGTCTCCGAACTACGGCTCGGGGGCCAGATGCGGCCCGCGAAGCACTTTTGTCCGGCCCGTGCATTATTTTCAATAAATGCAATTTTTCAGCTATTTTATGCTTTTGCAGGTATATTTTCTTTTCTCCTGAATGAAACGATGGTTACTTTCCGAAACAAGAAAGATCTGCCTCTGGCAGGGGGTGCAAAAGACCGGTCTCATGCTTGCACATCGTCATTCATTAACTGTGTGGTTGTCTGTTTGCAACAAGACAACGTACACAATTTTGTTGTAATTTGGCTGAAATTTCATGTACAGAGAGCCTTGGTGTGTGAAATGCTCGAGTTCGAAGATGAAATTCCTACCTCGTATATTTTCGGAGATTTTTAAATAAAAATTATAAAAAAAATTGTTAAAACAAGAACTTATACAACCAACAAACAGCAACCAGCAACCAGCAAACAGCAACCAGCAACCAGCAAACAGCAACCAGCAACCAGCAACCAGCAAATGGCAACCAGCAACCAGCAACCAGCAAATGGCAACCAGCAACCAGCAACCAGCAAATGGCAACCAGCAACCAGCAAACAGCAACCAGCAACCAGCAAACAGCAACCACCAAACAACAAACAGCAACCAGCAACCAGCAAACAGCCACCAGCAAACAGCAACCAGCAAACAGCTACAACCAGCAAACAGCAACCAGCAAACAGCAACCAGCAAAGCAACCAGCAACCACCAAACAGCAACCAGCAAACAGTAAACAGCAACCAGCAAACAGCAACCAGCAAACAGCAGCCAGCTACCAGCAACAACCAACCAGCAACCAGCAAACAGCAACCAGCAAACAGCAACCACCAAACAACAAACAGCAACCAGCAACCAGCAAACAGCCACCAGCTAACAGTAAACAGCAACCAGCAAACAGCAAGCAGCAAACAGCAAGCAGCAACCAGCAAGCAGCAACCAACAAACAGCAACAAGCAAACAGCAACCAGCAACCATCAAACAGCAAACAGCAACCAGCAAACGGCAACCAGCAACCAGCAAACAGCAATTGGCTACATTGGCAAATTTCAATATATTTGATACATTGTTTGTTAACATTGCATCAATATTAGATTTGGATCGGTAAATTTAATTGATGTATCCAATATGGTAGCTGTATTGGCCAAATGTTGTGTTTTTTAATATTTCATTTACGTTGGCGGCCAATATCGGGCTAATAGTAGTTTTTAGTTGGAATAATTGGGTATTATTCCAACATGTACTCGGTATTGGACCAATGTTGTGTTCATTGTACGTAAATTCTTGATGTTTGCCGATATTCATCCGATATTGCTCAATATTATCAACATTTGCCCAAGGTGCCCCAATAACACTCTCAAATATTATCTTTTAGCTTGGCTAGATAACGTCTTCCAACATTGGAACAACGTCGTCCTCACAATGGCTACATTGCCAAATTTCAATATATTCGATACATTGGTTGTTAGCATTGCACCAATATTAGATTTGGGATTGGTAAACTTAATTGATGTATCCAATATGGCACCTATATTGGCGAAATACTGGTTTTTTTTTACGTCTTATTTACATTGGCTGCCATTAGTAGTTTTTATTGGAATAATTGGGTATTATTTCCAACATGTACCCCATATTGGACCAATGTTGTGTTCATTGTACGCAAATTGTTTGCTGTTTGCAGATAATCATCCGATATTGCTCAATACTGGGAATATTGCCAACATTTGCCCAAGGTTCACCAATAACATTCTCAAATATTATGCTTTAGCTTGGCTTGATAACGTCTGCCAACATTGGAACAATGTCGTCCTCACATTGGCTACATTGGTAAATTTCGGTATATTCGACACATTGGTTGTTAATATCGCACCAATATTAGATTTGGACTGGTAAACTTTATTGATGTATCCAATATGGCACCTATATTGGCCAAATGTTGTGTTTGTTTACGTTTTATTTACGTTGGGTGCCAATATTGGGCCAATAGCAGTTTTTAGTTGGAATAATTGGGTATTATTTCTCACATATACCCGATATTGGACCGATGTTGTGTTCATTGTACGTAAATTGTTTGTTGTTTGCCGATATTCATCCAATATTACTCAATATTGTGAATATTGCCAGCATTTGCCCAAGATGCACCAATAACATTCTCAAATATTATGTTTTAGCTTGGCAAGATGATGTCTGCCAATGTCGACCTCACATTGGCTACATTGGCAAATTTCAATTAGGGATGCAACGAATACAAAATTTGCCGAATACCGAATACCGAATATACAACCAAATACTCAAGTTGCCGAATACCGAATACCGAATATATAACCGAATACTCAACTTGCCGAATACCGAATACCGAAAATACAACTGAATAGTTAAACTGCCGAATACCGAATACCGAATTATTCGGTTCTGTGCCGAATACTTGACCGAATACCTGTAATTTAAACATATTTGATCATTTTTTCCTTCTTTTAGAAATGTCAGAAGACAATTCCTCACAAACGAAAAACTAAATGCTTCGCTAAACGTTCTTACATTCACACAATTACATAAATTTATACTAAAAAATATTCGGCCGAATACCAACAAATCTTAACACTATTCGGCCGAATACCGAATATTACTATTCGGCCAAAATCAGTATTCGGCCGAATACCGAATATCACTATTCGGCCAAAATCAGTATTCGGCCGAATACCGAATAGCACTATTCGGCCAAAATCAGTATTCGGCCGAATACCGAATAGCACTATTCGGCCAAAATCAGTATTCGGCCGAATACCGAATAGCACTATTCAGCCAAAATCAGTATGCGGCCGAATACCGAATACTTGAATTTTTGGCCGAATAGGCCGAATACCGAATAATTACCGAATATTCGGTGCATCCCTAATTTCAATATACGGTATTCGTTATATTGGTTTTAACATTGCATCAATATTAGATTTGGATCGGTAAACTTAATTGAAGTATCCAACATGGTACATATATTGGCCAAATGTTGTGTTTCTTTACGTTTGGTTTACGTTGGCTGCCAATATTGGGCCAATAGTAGTTTTTTATTGGAATAATTGGGTATTATTTCCAACATGTACACGATATTGGACCAACGTTATGTTCATTGTACATACGTAAATTGTTTGTTGTTTGCCGATATTCATCCAATATTGCTCAATACTGGGAATATTGCCAACATTTGTCCAATGTGCACCAATAACACTCTCAAATATTATGCTTTAGCTTAGCTAGATAACGGCTGCCAACATTGGAACAATGTCGTCCTCACATTGGCAAATTTCAATATATTCGACACATTGGTTGTTAACATTGTACCAATATTAGATTTGGGTCAGTAAACTTAACTGATTTATCCAATATGGTACCTATATTGGCTAAATGTTGTGTTTTTTTACGTTTTATTTACGTTGGCTGGCAATATTGGGCCAATAGTAGTGTTCAGTTGGAATAATTGGGCATTCTTTCCAACATGTACCCGATATTGGACCAGTGTTCTGTTCATTGTACGTAAATTATTTGTTGTTTGCCGATATCCTTCTGATATTGCTCAATACTGGGAATATAGCTAACATTCGCCCAAGGTGCACCAATAACACTCTCAAATATTATTTTTTAACTTGGCTTGATAACGTTTGTCAACATTGGACCATTGTCGTCCTCACATTGGCTACATTGGCAAATTTCAATATATTCGACACATTGGTTGTTAACATTGCACAAATATTAGATTTGGATCGGTAAACTTAATTGATGTATCTAATATGGTACCTCTATTGGCCAAATGTTGTGTTTTTTAACGTTTTATTTTGGGCCAATAGTCGTTTTTAATTGGAATAATTGGGTATTATTTCCAACATGTGCCCAATATTGGACCAATGTTGTGTTCACTGCACGTAAATTATTTGTTGTTCGCCTATATTGGTGCGATGTTGGCCCTATATCGGGAATATTGCCAATTTCTGGACGGCGTACCATCATTGCCCCAATATTGGCCCAATATATTTCGCTACCTGGGTTATAGCCTAAACTAAGGACCAAAATGTAAACATACGCCAACCCCCAATCTTCAATGGCTCGCTATGGACCCATTTTAAACTGAACTCGATTAATGTAATTTACAAAGAAAATGTCTAAAAAAAACAAGATTTAGTCACAATAAAGGTTTTACGTAACTTGCCATCGTGAAGAACGAATAAGAAAAACAACCGAAATTTGCATGACAATTTGTTGCCAGTGTAGCTCACTGGAGGCCAGAAACCGGTACTAAAATAGCGAAAATGCTTCAGCTTCCGGGCCCCGGACCCCGTTGGGGGGTGGGGCTCCCCAAACAGAGCTCCCCAATCCCCTAGCACTGTAATTTTCCATAACTGCTCAAATCTTAAGATGAATTGGCTAAATGGAGGTACTCTCCCCCAACCAAGTGCATTCGCTACGGCCCTGGCTGGTGACTCATATATGGGGTTGAGCTCTGGGATAAACCGAACTTGACAAACGCAAGGTGGTCGCGGTTTGTTTTGGCGTTGTGGGCAACTGACCCACTGAGGTTCGAAAGTCACTCGTTTCCAGGTGTGGTTACGCGATAAACCGCTAGCACAACTCAGGAGAGCTATTTGGCCCAATAAAGCTCAAATTTAGGAACAGTGGTACGACCATTGCTCAAGTCTTAAAGTCCGTGGCTCGAGTCATTATTTACAGTTCAAGTACTACTTGTTCATGGCCGTAGGAAGCGGTACGGCTGGTGTGGCATTTGCCGTACCACTTTTCGGCACACAAGGTTTAAAATACCATATATCCAAACACACACAACGCGTCTGCTGTCGTCAAACTTTTGAAGCGGCCCTGTAACACGCGCGTGGCTTTCCTGCCGAGCCTTGATGAGCAGCATCTTTCCCAGCGTAAACCATGGAGCTTATTATTATACTATCACGTGATATTATACAAGTCCATGCATAAACAGAGCGCAACTTCTTTCCCTGGACCCTGCGAAAGACAAGGAGCTTGATTGACCAAGAGAAGGGGGTTTTGGGGAAAAAGAAGTATAAGAAATGCTAAAGTAAGCTTCAGCAAGTAGTCAAACCAACTTTGGAAAAAAAAAAACAACAGAGCAGTCAGCCGATTATACCTTTCTCAAAAGTAAGTTTTGTAAGTCATAATAACGGAATAGGAAACATCGCCTACACACACAAGGGGGAGGAGGGGAGACGAATTACTTATGACATGCTATGTACATAAGATAAGGTTCTAAAATGAATTGACGTAAATAAAAATAATAAATCACAAGGTAAAAGGTAAACGAAGCAAGCAGTCTGCATTAAAGACTGGCCTTGTGAGGATACACAATACACTAGTCTGAGAAAGAAAGAAAAGACAACTGCCCCGACTGGGACTCGAACACGGAACCTCCCACCGACCTCACGTAAATTGGATACACTAACAGCTTATATAAACACAAAAATTTGCCCTCTTCCGATCAAAATCGTGCACTTAACAGCACAAAGTAGCTTCGTGACCGAAATTGGAGGGGGGGGGGCACCAGCTAAAAATTCACTGTCGGTCAGGAAAATGCACCCCAGTCGGTGGCGCGAACTACAAAAGCAAAACAAAAACTCCACAAAAATTCTCT
Source organism: Lithobius niger (assembly GCA_023313725.1). Lineage (NCBI taxonomy): Eukaryota > Metazoa > Arthropoda > Chilopoda > Lithobiomorpha > Lithobiidae > Lithobius > Lithobius niger. The sequence continues at coordinate 32,326 of JAHWFP010201642.1, read as the reverse complement.
GCCCCAGCACCTTCCCCCACCATAAATTTCCTAGATCCGCTCCTGCTGTAGTCCACATTTTAACTAAAAAAGTAAACCTTAAACATTTGTTTAAAACATAGCCTCCAGAGCCAGATAACACACTACAGTACCAGAAATTGTTTCAACTTACATGGTTCTGCCTGGGACCCTGCTGTAGGAACTTCACAGTGCTCCCCCAGACCCCTAGCTGATTTGGTTAGGCCGTACCACTTTTAATTTGCTTCCTACGGCCCTGTACTTGTTTAAGTAATTGAATGAGCACTGCGAGGAAACTGTGGTATGGGCGATAGTTTCGATTATTTTCAGCGTGCACTGAAAAAAAGCCGCGGAAAAGAGGCCTCGGAAAAAAAGTCACGGGAATAAAAGCCGCGGGAAAAAAGCCCTAGAAAAAGCTGAAGAAAAAAAACGCCGATGGAAAAAAAACAGCCTTTGAAAAAATACCCGGGAAAAAAAAAAGACGAAGGAAAAAAGATTATAAAAAGAAAGCCACGGGAAAAAAAGCTACGAAAAAAAGGCCGATGGGGAAAAAAGCGCGAAAAATTCTGGTGTAAAATTTTAAAAATCATTTATTAGCTGGGTTAACGTATCATCATCAAGGTTAACTTATCAAGGAATTCCTGTTTTGCAGAATCCCGTTTCGCACAATCAAAATATTCTTTAAAAATTTAACATTGGAGAAGGGAAAAATGCATTCCTAACTGGAAGGAATTTGCGGTTAGTTTCGGTTTCTGATGTTATATGTTTAGCCACGCGAGCGCGGCAACGCGAGCGAGGCACGTAATTTGAAAAATTATTCTTAATTCGTCTTATTTTCTGCGAAATGGCGAAACGGGACGAGACTTCCTTTGGAATCATTAAAGAAAAACTCGAAGTCACAAGTTTCTTCTCAAATTCATTAACTAGCGAAGTGGTGAGGAAAAAGGATCGTCCTCAGTTTGGTTGTATTGGGTGACAGTATTGGGTGACTTTGAATCATATTAAAGGGATGGTACCGCCTCTTTACACACGCGAAACCGCGCCACAATCTAGTTCGTTTGGACCGAACTTGCGGAGTGATTCTTACCGCAAATCTGACGCAACATCCGCATGGTGGAAGGCAGCGTGACGTCACGCTGATCAGCGTACTCGAGGTCGTCCAAAGAGTGAAAACAAATAAACCCACATGGAGCTGGTTGAAGACGTTCCACATACTGGCGATTCTCATAGGGAGCCGTCACAAAATACACTTGGCGTGCCGGCCTGTTTTTTTTTAACTCACCTCTCTATATACATATGTAGAGAGGTGAGTTTTAAAAAAAAAAGGCCGGCACACCAAGAGTATTTTGTGACGGCTTCCTGTGGCGATTCTGCGAATGTTGTAACGGTAAGTATCCTCCATCATCTCTGTTGGCTTAGTTCCTCTGTCATTGTTCGTAATTTTAGTAAGAACAGCAACAATAAATTAGTCGGGAAGCGTATTTCCTTTTCCGTGTGTGTTTGAGACCTGTTGACGCCATTGATTAAAATTCGGCGAAACGGTCCTACACCCCTCCCATCGTTCCTCTCCCTCCCTTTTCAGTTTATAGGCTAGTCAATTTGCACTTATACCTAGAAGTAATTGTAATAGAAGTAATCTTTGCTGTTTATGACCCAGAAAGACATGCTGAACAACATACTAAACGTCTAGAAAAATCTAAGTGGCGAAAGAGGTCTAAAATGACCACCATCTGAGGGGGGAGGGGTAATTTAACCCCCAAAAACGTTTTTTTTTTTTTTTTTTTGCTGTAACTCTTTAACCGTCAACAAATCAAAAGCATAATGTGAAACAAAAACGTTCAGGACACAATTCTGTACAGGAAATATGATATACATCTTTGACGTAAAAGCAACCTTGAACCCGAAAATCGTATTTATTCGCATAAATGCTCTTTTTCATTTGGTTGTTGTGGTTATTTTCGTGTTAAAAGTGCTCTTGAGAGCCCTATAATAGCCCGAATTGGACATGCTTAGGATTTTCTGAAAGGTGGAGATCCAGTCTTACCATCAATCCTAACAGAAATTGGTTCACTTAGATAGGAACTGTACTACGCCCATTTAAAGGTGAAGAAGTAAAGCGTAGCAGCGAAAGCGTATAATGATTTTCGAATTCAAAGTACTCTTGCAAGCCCTCTAATAGCTCGAAATGGACCTTAGGATTTTCTAAAAAGTGGGGATCTTTTCTTTCCACCAATCCTAACCGAAATTGTTTATCTTAGATACAAATACGAATGGAACCTTGAAATTGAAACTAGCCGCTACACCAATTGCAGTTACACTTTTAAAGGGGCGTAGGCCGATCCCAATCTAAGTTAAACAATTTCGATTAGGATTGATGGAAAGAAAAGATCCCCACCTTTCAGAAAATCCTAATTATGTCCCTTTCGAGCTATTAGAGGGCTTGCAAGAGCACTTTGAATTCGAAAATAAGTAGCTACCTTACTCTAAACTTAACTTACAGCAGAAGTGAACCATTCCATTCTGTGATTTTATTGAAGCCTTAGCCTATTGCCATGAGCCGCAAACACGAGGTAAATCCACCACTACACACACTACAAACTATACCACATACCATATACCACAAACCACTACCCAACCACTGCGAATAACACAACTGCAGCACTCACAACACTGGACGTAAACACCTTCCCATTACGGGTAAGATCTGTTACAGGCACCTTCACTCCGCTTCCCCGCACAACACGCCGCACAACCCACATAAGGCAACCCACTTTCTCTTCCCCATTTAGGGCAAGTTCCAGTGGGCAACTGGGACACCATGGGTACCAAAAGGCATATGATCACCAGCCACCACGCAGGGATGCCACAGGCCCAATACTCAGCACAGCAAACGATGTTGAGGGGGGAGGGGCATGGGGCTAAACATCAATCCCTGCTTCAATGAAAAATGATGCGATGGCACGAAACTTGGCAACCGGGCGTGGACCCTCTGTATGTGACAAGAGTTCACTGAATGATGGAAGAATACTTAACCATGGTGCAAGACGTCACCGCTCTGCAACAAACTTTTGACAGGCAACCAGGACTTCAGCTGTCTCAACCACTAAACACAACGTGCACAGCGGAGAGTCAACCCATCTATACCGGAACTTATGCACTCGCAGCAACATGAAGCCAACTCGCAACCGCGAAAAAGCCTTGCGTCACGGTACAGTAATTTATCAATATTCGACTTGTTGGAGCACACAGGATGCACAGCAAACAGTGCCCAGCCATCACGGGCTGCACTCCAGGCGTTTTGCCACTGCTCTAGGACCCACTGTCGGACAGTTACTTGCCGCGTACATACTGAAACCATTGGATGCAGTTGCGTGTAGGTACCCCGCGCTGCATCACACGCTAGTTTATCAGCATCTTCGTTACCGAAGATACCGCTATGGCCACGGATCCACTGAAAAGTCACAACACACGAGCGTGATTCAACCCAAAACTTCCACCCAATCGAAAAAATAATTGGATCCCTAACCTCGAGACACTCTCACGAGGCCGCTTGGGAATCTGTCAAAATTACAAAGGAAGGGAGAGACAGGTCCAGAGCGACATCGAGCGCTACAGAAATCGCAAGCAGCTCACACATTGTGCTGGACATCGCGTCGTGAATGACGCACTGGTACTCAATCTTCAGTGAAGGTACCGCAACTCCAATACCTCCGACATGCGATGCAGGGAAACACGAGGCATCACAAAACACCTCATACTCAGCCGGTTGAGACGAAAACACAGTCTGCAACTCATGGCACCAAGTCCAAGGACTCAGTGGCCTAGCGCACGCTACCAAAGCAGCACCAGCCAGTTGGCGGAGAAGAGTGACTCCACGACCTGCCTCGCCAAGCACACTTCGCGCACGCTCACTCAAAGTCCCATAATCGTTTAGGATCTTGGCTACTGGGTCATCTTGACCCCTACTGAGATTGCGTAGGCAGAGCGTAACCAAAAGTTCTCGCGCTCGCAGCTCAACAGGAGGTTCGTTGCACTCAACACACAGCGCACTTACGGGTATTGTTGCTACACACCCAGTAACAGCACACAAACACACATTCACTGCAACTTGCAGCGAATTGTCATGCCGGCGCACACCACTCAAGAACGGCAGAGAGTAATCCAGTACAGATCGCACAAACGTGCGGTACGTCGCAAGAAGTGCTCTCCTCACGACACTCTCATGCGCTAACGGACGCAGTATTGCCGTCCTCGCAAGAATCATGTTACGGGTGTTACTGACATGCAGATCCCAGGTGAGCCTGGAGTTCAGAACCACTCCCAGGTATTTAACACTAGCCTTTGGACTCTCAACTTACCCACCACCCGTAAGTGCTACAGTCGGCTGACTAATATTCGTCGTGCGGGAGAATACCACAACCTCTGTCTTGGCCGCAGCCAGCAAAAGACCACGCTCTTGCAAGAGGCAGGCAATCCTGTCGAGAACAGCTTGAGCCTCACACACTAGTAGAACGGCTAGATTGCAGCCGACAAACCAGACAGCTACATCATCCGCATAACAGACGATATTTGAATGCGCCCCAATTTCGACTAGGACGTCGTTGATGGCAACCGCAAACAACGCAAGCTGAGGCAGCTAAGAGGCCTCTGCTCGTTGAGTCCGTGGTCGACCAATGTACACCAACACGAGTGGCAAACTCACGCTTGCCGAGGAGTGCAACAATCAACCCAACTAAACGCTCACTGACGCCCATTCTGCGGAGGGAAGCCTCAACCCAGGAAATGGAAATTGTGCCATAGGCTGCCTTAATATCTAGAAAGACAGCCAACACAATATCCCCACGCATCCACGCCTCCCTAATACTGGAAAGAGAAAAAGGACCGCGTACTGGGCACTCCGGTCTTGTTGGTAACCGAACTGGACACTAGCCAGACAGTTATGGTATTCTAAGTGCCACTCCAAGCGCTTGACAATCATCCGCTCAAGTACCTTCTGGAGACAGGATAACAAAGCGATAGGCTTACAATTGAACAATTCCGACCGCATACTGCCTTGTTTGGCACAGGAACAAGGACAGTAAACATTCATGACGAAGGGATGTCTGCTCTTCCAAAAGCTTACAGAAGAGGGGAAGCACACTGTCGCACGATGCTTCAACATCTTTCTTTAAATCCATGTAGCCAACCCCATCCACACCTACAGCGCTGGAGTTCCTACACTTCCGTAATGCCGACCGGAATTCAGCGCGAACCCACGGCACATCTCCAACACGCGACAACGATGAAGATGAGATGGGCATTGCAGGCGGAGCCGAGCCGCTACCTAGCGCGTAGATGCTAGCAAACCGCGTGTTAAAAGCTTCTGCCATTTCCCTACCACGAAGGACTCCTCTACTTGGACCCAGCAGGCCAAAGACCCAAGAGGTCGCTGATCTCGCAGCGCCCGGGCTGAGCAAACGCAAGGCCAGCGTGAGCGAGCGCGCCCCGCCGACTTTCACACACAACTTCTCTCCAAACCCCTTTTTCTCACTTCTAAGAATAAGCTTACTATCATCCACAACACCTCTGTACTCCCACCAGTGCGCATCACAGGGAGTCCTTAGGCCCGGCGTCGATCACGCACTGCAACCGTGCATTTATGCGATCACCACACTGGTCATGAAACTTTTTGCATGTGCACAGACTTTCTAGACAATCCTTGTGCATGCCGTTGCACGCAGTGCGAAAAAATCCCGTTGCCTATAATCGTTCGCCCACGCATACACGGCCTCACATGTGCAGCAACCGAAGACACCTTAGAATACAAAAGCACAAGCAGATGACCACTTCCGCGCAGATCATCCGAAACTTGACAGCGTAACATACTAGATAGATACGGAGAACAAACGAAAAAATCTAGAACAGATTCTTGGACCCCGCCACGCTGCCAGCGCACAAAAGTTGGTGAACCATCATGAAGGATTTGCAAGCCAGTGGCTTGAATAGCTTCAGCAAGTCTGCGCCCTCTGGTGTCCACATGCAACGAGCCCCAGTCATAGTGATGACTATTAAAGTCACCCCCTATAACAACCAGGGCTGGAAATTGTTTTAACCAAGATGACCATTACGCAGCAGTGTGACTCCCCATCGCATGCAGAAAAACGACAGCTACCCAACAACTACCCATCCACACCTTTATCGCAACTGCATAGACTCCCACAAGCCGAAAAGCAATGGTTAAGGGTAGGTACGGGACGGTCCATTTGATTGAAATTCCGACTTTACGACCCGAATGAATAAAGTCGGCTTTCCACGCTGCTGCATCTAAGCCCCTCAAATCAACAACCTCCTGCACCCCAACAATAGTAGCATGCTCTAACAAATACTCTAAATCTTCCAACTTACCCTGCAACCCTCGCATATTCCAAGTGATAATATTATGCTGGGTGAATTGGTTGATTATGTTAGATGAGGATCCCCGCCCCCTCCTAAACCAACCCCCACACCATCACTAGCTTGTGAAACACTAACACTAGCGACACTCAATGTGAAATCGTCGTCCGTATCACCACTATTTTGCAAAAAGGCAACTTCATCAGCATTGCACAAAATTGCCACTTTACTCTGTTGTCGCAGATCTGCATTTGCACTCCCGCAGACACACTTGCCGACTCACAGATAAACACATTCACTGGAGGAACGTCTTGACTTTCCACCATAACCACAACGCAATTTTATTGAGGCCTCAGCCTGTCGCTATGCGCCTCAAAACATAAAGAGGATTACGCTACTCACCAGAACACTCACAAAACCGTTACAACATAGCAATCACCCTGACAACTCTAAACCATCAAAGAACCATAACAACTACACAATTCACAATGCACCGCGCGTTCAGTCACACACGCACCATTGCACTATGCCGCACAACGCCGCACTGATGGGCCCACCTTCTCTCTCCCATTTAGGGAAAGTCCCGGTGGGTCCCTTCCGTCGATAGGCTAAATAGCTACACTGGCTGCCCAGCTCCTTCTCTTCCATATCTAGGGAAAGTTCCGGAGGGCACCAATCCAGCAACACCACTCGCTAGCGGGGCAAGGATGAAGGGAGGGGGGAGAGGGGGAACACTACACAACTATTCCCTTCTTCACAATAAATTATGCTGTGGCTCTCAGCTTCGCAACAGGGCACTGACCCTGCGCATGCGATAACAGATCTGCATATACTGGGAGATCATTCAACCAGGGTGCAAGACGCTGCCGTTCCACGGCAAATTTCCTACAATCAACAAGAACATGCTCTGGTGTCTCTGCTACCTGGCACACGTTACACATTGGAGAATTTACCCACCCATACCTGAACTTATGGGCTTGCAACATTGTGAAACCAACTCTGATTCAGGACAGAACCCTCGCGTCTCGAAAAAGTATTTTGTCGAGATTTGATTTATGCGCGCAGTTGGGATGCACTGCGAATAGGGCCCTCCCATCTCTTGCTGCCTCCCAAATCTCCTGCCACTGCACTAGAAACCACTGCCGCACCACCACACGAAGCGTCCGTGCCGAGACCACCGGATATAGCTGCGTGCAGGCGCCACGAGCTGCCTCACGTGCTACTCCATCCGCTGCTATGTTGCCAGTGTTACCACTGTGGCCACGGACCCACCGGAAGGAGACAACACTCGTGCCCAACGCAATCCAAAACTTCCATCCAATGGTGTACACTACAGGATCTCTAACATCTAAGCATTCCTACGACCTTTGCAGAAGCCGGTATGCCGCCTGCGAGTCCGTTATGATTGCAAAGGATGGCAAGTGAATATCTAGCACGACAGCAAGAGCAACAGAAATTCCCAACAACTCACACATCGTGCTAGACATCGCACCATGCACAACATGCCATCACTCAATCTTCAAGGAGGGAATAACCACTCCAATCCCTCCAACATTCGACCCAGGAAGGAACGAAGCGTCACAGAACACTTCACACTCAGTAATTCGAAGCTGAAAGACCCTCTGCAACTCGTGACACCAAGTCCAGGGACTCAGTGGCACATGTTGATGGAGTCAGCATGGTGACTCCACGACCCGCCTCACCCAACACGCCTCTTGCACGATCACTCAAGTCTCGCATAATCCAGCAGAATTTTACCAACTGGATCATTCTGGCCCCTACTCTGATTTCGAATACAGAGTGCGACCAACAATTCTCCTGCACGCGCCTCTACAGGAGGCTCTACAGGAGGCTCAACACGTAAAGCGCTAACCGGCGTAGATGTTATACATCCGGAAACAACACGCAGGCATACGTTCACAGCAACTTGTACGTAGTGATTTCTCGTGGTGCCGTACTCCGCTTAAAAATGGTAGAGAGTAGTCCAGCACTGGCCGGACGAACGTCCTATATGCCGCAAGAAGCGCTCCCTTCACTACTCCCCTGCACGCCAATTGGCGCAAAATCGCAGTTCTTGCAAGAACCTTATTTCGGATCCTGCTGACATGCTGATCCCAGTTGAGTCTAGAATCCAGGATTACACCCAGATATTTAATGCTTCCTGTCGGACTGACCACTTGTCCACCAACTATAAGACTGACAGGAGGCCGACAAATATTCGTGGAGCAGGAGAAAATAACCATCTCAGTCTTCACAGGGGTAACAAGAGCCCGCGCTCATGCAAAAGGCTAGCAACTCTGTCTACAACCATCTGTGCTTCATAAGCTAGTACGGCAACATCACGGCCAACAAACCACACCGCAACGTCGTCTGCATAGCAGACAATGTTAGAGTGAATGCCAATCTCTAACAGGAAATCATTAATAGCCACCACGAACAACGTTGGACTAAGGCAGCTCCCTTGCGGGAGGCCCCTGGTTGTCGAGTCTGTAGTAGACCAGTAACTCCCCACACGTGTAGCAAACTCACGCCTGCCCAGAAATGCTACAATGAGTCTTATCAGACCAATGCTAACACCCATCTTTCTTAAACGAGGCTTCAACCCAGCCAATAGAAACCGTGTTATAGGCTGCTTTTATGTCTAAAAAGACAGCCAACACTACATCCCCGTGCATTCACGCCTCCCTTATACTGGATAGCAAAAAGAGGACTGCATCCTCGGTACTTCGATTCGGCCTATAACCAAACTGAACCCCTGACGAGCAGCCGTAGTACTCTAGATGCCATTCTAGGCGCCGAACAATCATCCGCTCTAGGACCTTCCGGACACAGGACAATAATGCAATAAGCCTGTAGTTCACAAAATCCGTCGGGCACTGCCTTGCTTATGCACAGGGACCAGCACAGTAAACATCCATGCGGGAGGAACGTTCGCCCCTTTCAGAAGATCACAGAATAGAGGTAGCACACTTGTGCGCACTACCTCTAAATCTTTCTTCATGTTTGCATAGCTGACTCCATCAACGCCAACCGCACTAGAGTCCCTACACTTCCGTAACGCCACTTGAAATTCCGCCTGAATTCACAGTAGGTCACCTACTTGCAACGATACTGCGGAGGACGCTACTGGCGGCACAGTCCCACTAGATAGAGCATAGACACTCGCAAAACGCTGATTAAGTGCCTCCGCCATCTCCTCACCACGAAGAAACCTCCTCTCTACACCCTGCAGACCGTAAACCCACGAAACGTCGTTTTCACAGCGCCAGGACTCAACAGACGCCAGGTGAGCGTGAGTGAGCGTGCTCCGCCAACGCGCGCGCAGAGCCTGTTCCCAAATCCCTTTTTCTCATGCCTTATAATGTAGCGGCTCTCTTCAACAACACCCCTGTATACCCACCAATGCGCATCACATGGAGATCGCTTCCACTTTCTGTAGGCCCGCCGGCGGTCTCTGACAGCGACCATACAAACATGTGTCCACCACGTTGGTTGCGCACTCTCCTGCTCTTGCACACGCGTTCTGTTACGCCCATGGGCAAACTGCTTTGCCCATTGCGAAAAAATCCCGTTGCATACAACCGGGCGTCGGCGCTCTCCAGCCTTTGCTTGGGCCACAACAGGAACCTCACGTGACCGCAAAATCACTGGAAGATGATCGCTGCCGCGTAAATCATCTGATACTTGGCAAACAAACTGCCCCGCAATACACGGAGAGCAAACAAAAAAATCTAAAACAGATTCTTGCACTCTATCACGCTGCCAGTGCACAAAAGTAGGCGAACCATCGTGGAGAACTTGTAAACCAACTGTCTGCACAGCCTCAGCGAGTCTGCGCCCTCTGGTGTCAATATGCAGCGAGCCCCAGTCATAGTGATGACTGTTGAAGTCTCCACCAATAATGACTGGGGGCGGGAACTGTTGCAGCCACGTAACCCATTCAGGAACTGTCTGACTACCTAACGCATGCAAAATTGCCACCGAGATCCAACGATTTCCCATCCAAACCTTAAGCGCAACAACATCAACACGAGGAAGCTCGAAACTGACTTTTAGAGGGAGATATGGAATCGTCCACTTGATAAACACTCCGACCTTTCGACCAGAGTGGACGAAATCAGTTTTCCATTTTGCCGCATTTAACCCCGCAAATCAACAACCTCTTGCACACCTAGAATAGTAGCATGACTCAAAAGATGCTCTAAATCATCCAGTTTACCTTGCAACCCTCTCATATTCCATGTTAAAATGTTATGGGTAGCAAACTCACTCACCTGCGTGCTACCCATACTCATGGTGACATCATCTACAAGTATGCTGTCATCTTGCGAAGCCATATCCTCAAACTGCTGCTGCACATCAGCCACTGTAACCGCGTTGCAACTGCCGACACTTTCTGGCACACTTTCCGGAACACTAGTCATCAGGAGTACATCCGATCCTACTGCTATGTCGTGCACATTCACTAGTTGCTCTCCATGCACATCAGACTCCTCACTCTCCATCGAAGTGACTTGCGACGACGGTACTGAAAATCGGGTAAGAGACACTGTTTTCTTCCGCTTCTGCCCACCCCGCTTCCGTTTGTCTGGCGGAGTTACCTACGGTCCATCATTATCATGATTGTCACGGCTCACACGACTAACTACTGGGTCCTGGAGCTCCCATAGGGGATCCGGAGGGGCTAAATTTTCCCCTAATCCAGAGCTGCTCGGGCAGCCTTCATTGGTAACCACCAAACAGGGGGCACTTGTACTGTGAGCACTGTGCTCCAGGCTCCCTTTTTGCTGCTGCATAGGACGTTTCCGCTGCTGGTACTGGGTTGAATCTCGGGTGGCCAGGGCCTTTCAAGTGCTCTCAGGTCAGCAAGTCGTTTGGTCTCCTGCAAATGTGGACACAATTGACGCGGGTCACACCACACTCTACAGGTTTCACACACAATGGCGATACACGCACGCCGGAAGTGCCCATGGGCCGAGCAGCGTAAGCAGTGGGGGGGGGGGGGGCGATCCTCAGCAATAACCAGTGTTTGGATCCCTTTTATCATGGTAGTGTCCGGTACATCATCAATCGAGAAGCCGTGTCGAAGTCTCAGCGTTAGCTAACGTACACCAGTCTCACATATTGCCTGGCCCCTGACATACAGTTTCTCATACGAATGTTTTTCAAGTATTGCAATCTTAGCAAAGCCAGCCGCAACCTCTTGCGGAGTTATGCCGATGGGCAGCCAGTGTAGACGGACTTGGACTGTTTGTTCGTGCAGATCAAACATCTCAACCAGGTGACCATTGATAACCACAGAAGACTTCAGAAGCTTCAATTTCGCTACTCGCCTGCTCAATACTATTTCGAAAGTGTGGGGACCCCGCAGAGAATTGATGTGCATGATTTCTACACGCCCAACCACCTGCTCAACTGCGCATTACACTTGTGTTGCTGAATAAGGCCTGCCATTCTGGTGGCATATCATCACCACTGATCTTGGCATTTGAACATTTGTTAGTCCACCACCATAAAGTTTCTTCAACACTTGCAAGCTACGCTGCCTCCTATGCTGCACCATCATCTCTTCAACTACAGCTTCTGACTCAGACTCACTTTCACTCCAAACACTTCCTGCAGCATCCGCCACTGCATCGCTGAACAACTTCGAAACTGTCTTCACTGCCGACACTCTTCCCTTTTCTTTGTCCATTTCCTTGTCCGTAACAGTCACCTGCACACTGCCTCTGTCTTGCCTTGCAACATCACCATCTTGGCTGTTTGACTTAGCCCGAACATCCGTAGTTACACTAAATCGCCGGACTCTCACTTCCGAAATGCCTTTCTTCTCAGCAACACGCATCACCCGCGCGAAGGTCTCATCAGAGACTAGCCCAAAGTTTACGTTACTGTCCTGTATCACCTTTGCTCATAGTAACTCACTCAGCAAAGCCTCTACATCCACGTCCCTCTCCATCTTGAACCACTTATTTGCAACAACAATGTATTCTGACAATTAAGTACTGAAACGAAAAGCGTATAACACTTAAGCATGTTATAATCTTCTGTTGAATGACAATACTAACAATGGTTAAAACATGAATAATTGTGCACTGACCATGTGCTTCTACCTGCACTACCCCCATTTTAGAAAAAGACACTTCCCCATATGACGTTTTACCTGTCTGCCGAAATTCAGATTTGGCAACTTTCCCTTGTGAGCTGTACAGGTGTCTTTATACCCTATGAGAATTAACATGGGAGCCTGCGGATTAGTCAGTTACTAGCTAGTTATTAGTAACACAAATCAACCTTATTGAGGGCACTTTTTCTCCATGAAGAACACGTTCCCACATTTTAATGTTAAGGTTTTCTTCGTTACTGGACCCAAGACAACTGATTCAAACGATTTGCAAAGATTTCTACCGCATGGGGAATTTACACCAGTCTGCTGAAATCAGGTATAAGTTGGTTTCAGTTAAAAGACACAGTCTGCTAATGAGGCCGGCTTTTTTTCATCAACAATATATTTTAACAATCGGATGTCTACAATCGGAGATCTACTGTTACTTGGCGGCGACACACTAGCGTCTGTCTAGATCAGCGTTATTGAGGGCACGTTTCTCCACAAAGGACACATTCCCAAACTTTAATGTCGTGGTTTTCTTCGTTACTGGGCCCAAGACACCTGATGCCAATGATTTTCAAAGATTTCTACCGCATGGGGAATTTACACCATGCTGAAATCATGTATAAGCTCGCTGCAGTTAAAAGACAAAGTCTGCTAGTGAGAATAGAATAGAATATGTTTATTGGGACCTCGACCCGTGGTCATGCGCCCTCCTTAAAAATAGTGTACCGCCATCTGCTGGGAAGCCGCCGTCTGGAAACAATTACGCTCTAACAATTGCGCTCTAACAATTAAGCTCCAGCAACAATAAATCATCTACTTGGCAGCGACACACTAGCGTGTGTCTAGATGTATGATGTCTGTGTTTTGGAACGTAAACAATCTCAGAATGCGTGCTTGGTCATCCAAGCAAATGATGGTTATTCTGGCGTCAAGCAACAAAGTCACGTTACGTACAACTACAGAAGAACCTTTGTTGGAAGGAAATAATTAACTTTCGTAGTTTCAAAAAAAGTAAAAACAAAACAACTTTCGTACTGCGTGTTAGGTTAGGTTATTTTTATTTGAGTACTAAGGGGCTTAAATGCCACACACTTACCCTAATCCAACTGCGTGTTTCTACCTACAATAACAAACGGCGTTTAAGTGAACAGTCCTCGAAAATAATGAGCGCCAGCCCTCAAAAACACGCCTGATCTTGAATTAGCGCCAGGTTTTGCACATCACGAAAAATAATAAGCGCCTGGGCACTTAATCAAGGAATAAGTGCGTACTCTACCACTAAAGGAATCAGTTTTTCTAAGTTCTTCAAAAGCTAGTATACGGGACCAATATTCTAGATCCAAAATCTAACTCTGAGCCTCCAAAAAATCTTTTTCGAAATTCTCAAGTTTTCTTCAGTGTATTCATGATGTTACACTGATAACTTGTAGCCTACTTTGCCTACAATGAATGTTTACACCAAAGGAAGGTTATACATATATTTTTTCAAAAATTTCAAAAGTAGGACCACATTTTCGGACTCCTGGGATTGGATTTTGGACTTTATAATAATAAGATCTTTGCTGGTAAGCAAGGTTAACAGCAGGACGCAAGGCTGCTCATGCCGCATCCAAGAGAAAAAAAGTATGTAAAAACTGGTTAATAGGTCCGCCTTAGAAAATGGTCAAGTGGTAATTTGCGAATGATCCTCAGAAAGGCATTGACCGAGGTGGCAAATACGGCACATCCCGAAAGCGAGTTCCTGATTTTGACTACACGGAAAACAAAAAAATGCCTCCGGCAGTCTGTTTGCGATTCGGATATCTGCAATTTATAAGAGTGGCCCCTTGTCTGAGTAGCTGGAGAAAAATCGAAAAAGGGAAGGTCGATTAGCAACTCTCTCCGAACAATTCTAAAAGTCAGTGCCAGGTCGGCCCAAATCAGACGTAACTCGAGTGGCTGAAGTCCCAATGTAGATAAACGGTCAGCAGGAGGGTGATATCTAAGGTTAGCTACACGTTTTGTGAACTGATGTTGGACAGCTTCCAGCCAGCCAATGTCATGTAGGAGATACGGTGACCATACAGGGCTTGCGTATTCGAGTAGAGGACGAATGTAAACTTTAAACGTTCAAACTAAAGTTGAAACCTGGGACCTCACGAAACACCGCCTAACCAGGGCCAGGTGACAGTAGGCCTGGGCCGAAATTTTGGAGCAATGTAATGAAGATTTTAGATCTGGAGAAAACCAGATACCCAGGTCCTTAACAGTATCCAAGACTGAAAGATCGGATGACGCCAGAGTATACTTCAAATGTGGGTTTGTAGAGCCAATATGAAAAACACCACATTTTTCTCTGGACAGTGGGAGTTGCCACAGCTCCGACCATCGTTGGATAAAGCTTACATCTGAATTTAACCGGTAACTGTGATGTATGAGGGTGTCAGTCATACTCTTGTGGGTTCACTAAGGCATAATAAAGACAAGTTTTAGGCTAACACTTGAAGGACAGCTTTATTGACTATGTACAGCCTTTATATAAGGTGTAGTCATGTGATATGTGTATGGCAACAACATTGTATGGATAGACTGTAATTAACTATGGAGGTATATTAAGCTATGTATGGGTTAACATTGGGACTTAAAGGACTACCATTGTGGTGCCTCTATGACGACACCACAATACAACCAACTAATAAAAAAAATTCTTAAGTCTAGCTGACAAATAAATATGTATTATTTCGAAGACATGAATTTTTTATTAGTAACTGCCTACTTTAAGTTGTATCTTAGAAGAAAATGTGTTGCTTTCAAAGAAAGAACTAAACATTTTGTGAAAGCTTGTAACCCCCCCCCCCCCCGTAACTCAACAAAATATCTGAAATTTTTTAATGATGCTTGAAAAACTGGCACCATGAAATCAATCAGATTTTATTATTTCAAACTGGCTTGTAATTGATACTTTTATGAATAAATTTCAGTAGTGTTTCCTTCTTTTTTAGTTTTTGGTTATAACAACAACTGCTGTTTACAACGGAGTTAATTAATTGCAAACATGTGGCTGCTGAGTTCATCTGTTAGTTGATTACAGATGGTTATCTCACGTCGAAGGCTGTTTCAGCTCCCAAAGCAGTTGTCCGGTCGTGAAGGAAATATTTACATGAAAGAGAAAAGAAACATGTTTTAAAACCGAGGAATCAATTTTCCTCACGAATAACTAAAAACACTACATGTTGCCAACCATAGGCACAATTAAAATTTACAAGGTCAATTCCTTGCACGATTAACATTTCCAAATACATGTTGCGAGCATCGCACAAGTTAAATTACAACCCCCAGTTGGGCTGACGTAGAACGGGTTACGAACACTTATATTAGCCTACGTTATTTATTAAATGTTGAGCTTGTCTGGAGCTCGTTTGGTTCGCTTCGGACGACCTTATACTATTGGAGGCTGCACTACATCATCTGCACGTGGTGGAGATGGCGCAACCTTACGTTTTCTCAGTTGGCTTTTCACCGTAGCGGGCTCCGATGGTTTAGCAGGAGACTGCCTTGTAAGTAAAGGAGGTTCCAGGCCACCTGTTGCTCCAATATCTCGCTAAGAGGCGCTGAAGTTTTGCGACATGGCTAGTTCATTGGGAACAGTGACGTCATTGGACTCGCCCACTGGCTGTGTGTGGGGTGACTTCGACTGGATTGTGCTGACACCTGGTGTCGCAACTCGTAAATTGTCAGGTGAGGTGCTTTTGATTGGTGTAGCTCCCTGCCTGGCAACGGTGGAACGCCGTGATTGGCCCACTGGCTGCCAATGACAATTTGAATGCTCGTGTGTCACTGATCGTGACGTGATGTGCCAACAGAATAAGGTTTTCCCGAAACTACGTGTTCTTTAGAATTAGCGGAATTTTTATTCACGCCAAAATCGACAGAATTATTTGATGGAATTTGTGCGTTTGGATATAAATCTTCGGCATCAATTGGATTAACTCTAGGCCTTAACTGGTCTCTATGCTTACGCATTTCTACAAGCCCTTCAGTAAGTAAGTACACTGTAGATCATATGAGATAGCTTCTTCATGATAGACCCCCTCGACCATAGCTTAGGGTTAGATTTGTTGTAGTCACGATACCAGATTTTATCGCCAATTTCATAGTTAACTGAAGCACGATGTTGGGTGGTTTTTACCTGTTTTTGTTGGTTTCTTTTAACAACGGACACAGGGTCAGGGTAAAGCAAATCCAATCTGGATTTTAATTCTCTGTTGAAGAATAATTTACCAGGTGTAGCTTGGGTGGTAGGACTTATCGTGATTCGCAACGATAATAAGTATGCATTTATACTTTCCTGTACAGAACAACTGTCACGCCGAGCAGCTTTGTAGACACGTTTAAAATTTCGGACATAAATTTCGGCTAATCCGTTAACCCACGGCGCAAAAGCCGGGCCTCATAGGTGTTGGATTCCGTTAACCGTTAGTTAACCATGATTTAAACTCTTTAGAGGTCCACTGCGGGCCATTGTCTTTAACTAAGGAATCCATCAGCCCGTATTCGGCAACGTGGTTATTCAGAATATCAATAACTTTAACTGAAGTGGTAGTTTTCATTTTCTGCACGAACGGAATTTTACTGTGTCCATCCACTAGGATTAGAAACATGAAATTGTGTAACGGTCCTAAAAAATCAGCGTGATATCTAGAATTTGGCTTTTGTGGATACTCCTATGTATGCTTGGGTCCTGCAGATTGAGTATCCTTAAATTCGTGACAATTAGAACAGGATTTAACTTTGTTTTCAATATCTGCGTCGATAGAAGGCCACCACACCTTAGACCTAGCCAAGCTCTTTAATTTAACAATACCAAGGTGTGAGCTGTGCAAATCTTTCAAAATTTGACGTCTTAAAGTGGTCGGCACGACGATTCTAAACCCCCAAAAAAGTTTGTCTCTTTCAATCGAGATTTCATTGCGGCGTGTGAAGTACGGCTGCATGTCAGGATTATCGCACACTTCAGGCCAGCCACGATTAACGTAACAGTATACTTTAGACAGTAGTTTGTCACGCTTGCTTTCCATAACCAAAGCTTCGTTTACAACTGGTAAGTTGGAGATGGTTTCCAACGCTAGTACATTATACTGTTGTTCAGCCTCCTCAAACTCCTTGTCGTTAGGGAGTGGAAGTCTAAGTAGTGCATCAGCAGTTAAATTCTGCTTGCCTGGTATATGTTGGAAGTCGTAGTCATAAGCGTTAAGCATAAGCGCCCAACGTTGCACACGTGCTGCTGCCATCTGTGGGATACCCTTTTCAGGGCCATAAATCCATATTAAAGCCTTTTGGTCAGACTGCAATATAAATTTCTGACCGTAAACGTATTCATGAAACCGTTTAACTCCCCAAGCCACGCTGAGAGCTTCACGATCAAAATTACTGTAACCTTGTTCGGTTTTAGTTAGCTTCCGTGAAGCGAAAGCTATTGGACGCGATTCACCATTAGGCATGACATGCAACAGGCACGCCCCCACCCCATAGGGTGAGCCATCACAAACCAGTTAAAGCTTTAATTTTGGGTTGTAATGCACCAAAACTTTTGATTTGACAAATAATTCTTTTACTTTGCTAACAGCTTGGTCACATTCAGTCCCCCATGTCCACTTTACTTTAGGGCTTAACAACCGGGTAACAGGGGAAAGAATATGAGCAAGGTTAGGGAGATATTTTGAGTAATGGTTCACGAATCCTAAGAAACTTTGCAGTTCTTGAATACAAGTTGGATTCGGTGCGTTTGTGACTGCTTCAACCACCTCAGGGAGTGTGTGCAGGCCTTCAGCATTTATCATATGACCTAAATATTTTAGTTCAGGTTGTGACACCTTACACTTGTCGATCCTAAGCCTAGCCCCTGCATCCTGTACAGCAGTTAGCAGCTGATTCAGAGATTCATCATGTTTTTCCCCCTTCCCGCTCACGAGGATGTCATCATAAAATGGTGAACATTTGGGGATTTTAATCGTGATTTGCGTCATGACCCTCTGGAAAATTCCAGGACTGGACGCAAGACCCAGAGGTACACGAAGCCAGCAAAAAAGACCCAGGGGAGTGTTTATTGTTAATGCTGCCTGCGACTCAGGATCTAACTCAATTTG
This sequence comes from Lithobius niger, assembly GCA_023313725.1. Taxonomy (NCBI): domain Eukaryota; kingdom Metazoa; phylum Arthropoda; class Chilopoda; order Lithobiomorpha; family Lithobiidae; genus Lithobius; species Lithobius niger. The sequence continues at coordinate 13,717 of JAHWFP010201642.1, read as the reverse complement.
TGAAAAGGCATCCTTAAGATCGATAAGGCTAAATCTGTCACTACCAGCTAATTCACTAAATAATTTTGCAGCTGTGGGAACCGGATAATGGTCCACCTCCAATTGTGGATTTACGGTGGTTTTGTAATCGCCGATAATTCGAATGTCGCCATTCGCTTTATACACGATCACGATCGGTGTCGACCATTCTGAGGTTGGCACTGGCTCAAGAATTCCTAAGCTAACCAGGCGCTCGATTTCCTGATTAACTTTTTGTTTTAATGCCAAAGGAACAGGGTGAACTCGACTATACACAGGTTTAGCGTCAGCCTTCAACTGAATTTTGGCTTTGAAGTTTTTGAATTTACCCATGCCTTCACTGAAAAGTTCGGGAAAACCTTTAACTATTGCATCCGTGTCAACTGGTGGAATCCTTGCTTTAACCTGTTTAACTCTTTTGACTTTTGTTTGCAAATCATAGTATGGTTCAAAGATTACTCTAAAGATTGAAAGCCAATCTTTCCCAATTAATGCAGGTTTATACATTTTTGAAACTAGTGCATCCAAGTATTCAGTTTGATCGTTAACGTTAACCTTGAGACTTACTGTGCAAATCGTTTTCTCAGTCCCTTCGGTGTACGAGTGGATGGAATACGGCCTGAGCATTAAAGGACAATCCGAAAAGTATTTTTCATGCCACTCAATTGGTATTATTGTAGCATCTGCCCCGGAATCAATTTCCATGTTGAGCTTAATTCCATTAAGGCAGATAGGCATAATCCATTTGTGGATTTTTAAGGAATTCACAACTATTACGATTTTATTGGTCATAACAGGAATTGAAAATTGCTCTGCAGCCTCGGACAGCCCTACTGTGTTATTTTGCAGACAATAATCTTCCTCCGACTCACACTCACTTGCCGAAGCAGACTCAGAATTTTCGGGCTCATTATCTGACTGACTGTCAGTTTCACGTTCAACCCTGTGGACTTTCTTTTTATAACTGTATTTCAGTTTGCTTTTGGGCCTAGCCTTAAAATTTGAACTCGAGCTTGGTTTTGAGTATTCTGCAGTTTTGGAAGTTTTACTGCTACAACTTTTTCGACATACGGCTTTTAAATGTCCTTTAATATGACAGCGGCCACAAATAAAATCCTTGTATTTACATCGGGTTTTTACGTGCCCATTTTTTCTGCAACAATAGCAGATTAAGTCTTTGTTAAATTTGACTTTTGTTTGAGCTCTGTTCGGTTTGTGAGAAACATAATTTACACTCTTTGAATGAGAACGAATTACTTCTTGATCTATTTCGGCAGATTCTAAAGACAAAGCTAATGATGTCATAGCCTTCAAATCCAGAGTCTGCTTCAGAAGTTCGCGTTGTAACGTTTCGGATTTAACACCGCCTATCAAACGATCCCTAATCATCTCGTTGTTAATCTCGGTGATCTTATCGAAATCACCAAATTTAGTGAGTAATTTTAACGAAGCAATATACTCGCTAATGCTTTCATCCGACTTCTGTAATCTACGGAAAAATTTCACACGTTCGGAAACTACAGAAGGTAGAGGTTCGACATCGTCGAGAATAGTTTTCACCAAAACGTCGTATGTCATTGAATTTGTAGAGCAGATGAAACAATATTCAAGATCCTGTCAAACATTTTATGACCAACCGAAGCCATTAAAAAATCAATCTGTTCGGTCGCTGGGATTTTCTTAGCTCTAAAATAGTAGCCAATACGATTAGTGCATTTTTCCCAGGTATCGTTTTCTGCGTCGAACTCCGCGTACAAACTGGCAGTTTTCGAAGCCATTGTAACGTCTTCACTAGAACTACTTACAGTTGAATTTAAGCTTAAGCTTACACTGGTGCTAGCACCCGATTCTGTATTTAAAACAGCAACTACAGGAGTTTTAATCACTACATCTGTCTCAGGCATAAGCCTAAACTTAACAAATTAAATTACTAAAATAATTTAATTAACAATTCCATTTAATTTAATAAACTGTAAGCAACTCATGACTAAACGGATTTTTTGCTTAACAACTAAGCTACTAAACTACTGTAGCCTACCTAGTTTTAAATTCAAGCGCCTACTACTTAAACAATTAACTAGGCTTTTAATTGTTTGCCGTTTCACTAAACGTTAACACAAAACAACACAGCAGGCCTTGCGTTCGGCACAGACCAAGTTTCATCGTTTATAAGCATAACGCTACAGTGCTTAAATTTAAACACCGGCACACACCAGCCCGAATATGGGCAAAGGCACAATCGAATTTAACAGGGTTAATTAAGCAGTGCATTTTTCGAACCTTCAGGATTATAGTACTCCCTGTGCGGACACTCCAGTGCGTTGCTCTAAAACACTGCCATGGTAAAATTAACCGTAATAAATACAATTGCCCATTTCGGTTCCAGTTGATAAGGTACCAAATTTAACTATTATCATTTCGTACCACGAAAGTTCCTAAACCCAGCACACTTTTTGAAAAAAATTAAGCTCTGATAGTTCCACAGAGTACTAATTTCATTTGCCAAAAATGAAAAAAATTACTACTTACCACAGATTAGGAGCACTCTTCATGGCTGTAGACCCTATCAAGCTAATCATTAATTTAAACCTTAGTACCGCCTCGTCGCCATCTGTGATGTATGAGGGTGTCAGTCATACTCTTGTGGGTTCACTAAGGCATAATAAATCCACCCAAAACCATAACTGGTAGAAAAACCCGCCAAGTTTCCAAAAACGGTCGGCCTTTGAAGGTAGTGATATCATTCCACCAGGGAAAGGCCGCCAAGGTTAATCCTATTAGCCAAGTTAATCGCACCAACTAATAGTTCGAAAGTTAAATAAACGTAGTTAAATGAGTACGTAAACTTGACTTGGAGCCCCTTGAGTTGCGCATGCTACATGCTGATCTTCTGCTGACATTCAAAATTTTGAGGGGCTTTCGTTCAGTGGATTTGCCTCTCTTCGAGTTGAACACCCACACGTCAACAAGGGGCCATTCTTTAAAGCTTCGTCATCAACCTTCCAGATTGGACTGCAGACGTCATTTTTTTGCACTTCGGGTTGTCCCAGCATGGAATTCTCTCTCGGAAGAAATGGTCTCTGCTACCACAGTTGCCGGATTTAAACGGCTTTTGCAAAAATCCGATTTCTCTGCTCTGTTACTACGAACTTATTATCTTGTTCTGGTTTGGTTCTACTAGGCTTTTTTTTTTTCTCCTTATTGTTGGGACTGGTGTCAGTGGTTCTTTTACCCTTCCATTTCCCGATCACCCATTATGGGTCGGTCAAACATATATTATTATTATTATTAAAACTAGAAGATTGCTACTAGCGGTAGCAATCTTCAAGTTTTCATTTAACGTCCAAAGTATTATTCGGTGCGATTAACTTGGCTAATAGGATTAACCTTGACGGCCTTTCCCTGGTGGAATGATACCACTACCTTCAAAGGCCGACCGTTTTTGGAACCTTGGCGGGTTTTTCTACCAGTTATGGTTTTGAGTGGATATCACAACTTTCATAGGACTGTGAACGTACATAAGGTTACACCGTCTGTTTATAATGCTTCAATCCCATTTTTGCACACACTGACTAACAATCGCTGATTTCGTTCGCTTCGCTCATTCAATCAGCGCATCCCCTTCAGTTGTTTTGTTTATCCCTGCAACTTTCCTTTAATTTTTCAAGATTTCGTTCACATCTAGTCATGTAGAAAACCCCGAAGGTCGCAGTTACTAAAACAGCAGAACGCGAAGCTTTTTTTTGGGTAATTAACAAAAAACCCTTTAGCTCGTGTATGATCGTATTGTTGCGTAACATCATCTAACGTACATCCCTTTATTCTTACGCTATCCACGGCAACGTTAATGTTTCTTTATTTTGTCCTTCGTTACAGTTCAGTTTTTAGTTCGTCCAGGCTTTTACAATAAATCTAAGGACCAGTCTTGATTATTCAAGCCATTGTTGCTTAAAATCTTTGGTTGCAACTTGGAAAAGAAACGAAATTTAAATTCACCGGTGGCGAATTTCAAAACCCTCCCACGCATTTGTCCTGACCCCTACAACCCCCAAATAAACAAAAGGACCATCCTCAGATCACCATACATCCGTGTGCAAAAGTTCAGGTACGTAGGCCTTCTCAATTTTGCGCTAGCCATGAGCAAAAAGTCTATGGGATTTAACATGGGAAAAATCTTATTAGCTAGCTAGCTAGCTAGCTAGACAGTAACATAAAAACAACGTTATTGACGCATCTTTTTCTCTATGATTGGAGGACACTCATCCTTTAAATTTTAGTTTTTCTGAGTCTCTGACCCTTCCCCTTACATTTCCCACAGTTTGAAACATTTCTGTCGCATTGGGATTTATCCTCAACATGCCAAAATATGCTTTTAGTTGCTTACAGTTAACAGACACATGTCTGCTAGTGAGCCGCCTTTTTATCATTAACAATCAGTTTTTAACAATCGGATGTCTACAATGGGATGATCTACTGTTACTTGGCGGCGACACACTAGCGTGTGTCTAGATACAAGTAACACAGTGTTGTAGGCTAACACTTGAAGGACAGCTTTATTAACTATGTACAGCCTTTATATAAGGTATGTCACATGACATGTAGTCATGTGATATGGGTATGGTAACAACATTGTATGGATAGACTGTAATTAACTATGGAGGTATATTAAGCTATGTATGGGTTAACATTGGGACTTAAAAGACTACCATTGTGGTGCCTCTATGACAACACCACAGTAACCATCGTTGAAACAATGGATACTTGAACAAAATTTAAGATCGTCCGCGAATTTGAAGCATGGCCTTGCACCCTCAGCACAAAATGGCGACAAGTCATTCAAATAAATTACAAAAAGTAGCGGACCGGGGACGGATCCCTGTGGCACCCCGCTACCCACCCGAGCAAATTTAGAGCTGGAGGATTCGACCACTACACGCTGCCTGCGACCTGAGAGGAAGTCTGCAAGCCAAGCAAGTAAATTTCCACCAACTGACAGCAGCGTTAGTTTATGTAGAAGTTTTGAGTGAACAACAGATTCGAAGGCTTTCATAAAATCAAAATGGATGACATCGGTTGGGATGCCTAGGTCAGTTGCGGAAGTCCAAAGGTCAAGTACTAACAAAAGTTGCATCACTACAGACCTGCCAGGCAAAAAATCAAACTGGTCACCACCAAGTAACTTTCGCTCCTCAAGAAATTTAAGTAAGGATTGACGGTTAAGGGTTTCCATGATCTTGCATGGAACAACCGTAAGGGCGATTGGCCGATAGTTAGCGGGGTTTGAAGTATTAGTATCACTCTTTTTGTAAATCGGGATGACGTTAGCAGTTCTCCACGTAGAAGGAACGGAACCCGTCGACATAGATAGATTAAAAATGAAGGTTAATGCCGGAGAAATTTCATGGATGAGCTGCTTGTAGAAATACGCAGAGAAGCTGTCTGGGCCAACTGCATGGCTGGGCTTAATGGATGACAATGCCTGAATCACCTGTTCAATAGTAAAGATAACATTTTGTACAATCCGCTGGTATGTTGGTACCGGATATGCCACCTGGGTCAACTCTGCAAGGGTCCACACTTTTACTTATTGTTAAATGTATTAATTATTAATATTATTAATAAGCAACCAAGCAAGCAGATGACACACTCTCCGGCGCCACTCCCCCCCCCCACCACCCCTTTCGACATCGGTATCAATTTCAAGACATATACGACATGCGGGTATGTTTTGCTTCAACTCACTTCAGAAACACAATTATTTAATCAATTTTTTTCTTGTTTTGCCAAAACATATTAACCTGATAATTTTGCATTACATTGTCCTCAATGGAATGTTTCCTGGAGGTTTTTCGGTTGTGTGTATCCGCCTGCTTACATGATCCCACTGCGCCTGCGCGATGCAGTCCTCCTGTATGTAAAGCGGCAGCATGGCAGATGTCGGCATTCATTTTCCTCCAAGAGGTTCCTTCATTCACCTCGTACGTCGAATTTTGGATTCGCCTTTCGCGACTTCTCTCTCTCACGACTTCTTCATGGCATCTGCTGAATATGTCGCCGCCCATGACGGCTTATCGGCCATTGCTCTGACTTCAGATGCTGCGCTCCTGCCTGCTCACCCGCCTGCCCCTCACGACCACCGTACGACGGGTCTCAACCGGGACGGCCTTGTCGCGAATGACGATGACGACTCACTGCTTCAGAACGGACAACGCACTCCGCCTCCGCCCGAGCGCTCGGCATTAGAAGAAGATCTCCAGCAAGCCAAGGCGCTTTTCCGTGAAGCGAAACGGAAACTCCGTGATGCTACATCTCAACGGGGTTTGTCCAGCACAAACTCTCCCCTTGACCTGTCATCTAAATCATCTCGTCGTGACTACAGTATAACTTGCAGCGAAGCCCACAACATAGTTGACTCAGTATTTCGCCAACATGCAAGATCAACCCCCATGCCTCCGCCTTCCTGCACCTCTTCGGCACATCGTGTCGACACCCAGGAATGGGTTGCCTCAACGACAAGTCGCGACAGCCGCAAACGTCACTCGCCCGTCTCTCCTTCAGGAGCCAAGCAACGTAGATTTTCCGCACCGCCGGTTGTTGCGACAGCAGGTGTCGCGGCACCTTTTGCACCTACTAAACACATCCAGTTTACGGACGATACAGAACACTCCACCATTCCCCTCGCCTCTCTTCTCAAGACGATAGAAGAAACGGTTCCAGATTGTTTTCTGTACAAACCGTCTCAGTCCGCTGACACCACAGTTATCAACCGTGGCCTCAAGACCGGCCTCGGATTTGCCCTTCACGACAAAGATGCAAAGTCCCGCAGTCTCCTGGGACAATCGACAACGCTTTTTACATGCCTCCTCCGGAACGGAGGCTCTCTATTGGGCAAGGGCGAACCACTACAACTTGACATTGAACCGCCTGCACCCCGACTTGGCCGCGAGTCAAGCTTTTTCCGTGCTTTTGGTGACGGTGCCACCAATCCAAGAAATTTCGACACCTACCCAGAATGTGAGTTTTTATGTAGTGAAGTCAAGATGGATTTCGGCTCTGCTCTCAGCATCCCCAAACGAATAGAGGTCCCTTCCTTCGTCCTTCACGACAACGACAAGTGCTTGCGCATGAGCCTACGCACCGTCTCTCAAACCGACGTTTTGAACACGGCAGTCAACGCACTATGTGAAAAACTCCCTGACGATGTCAGCCAAGAAGAAATCCGCAACCTCTCATCACTTACCACCCAGCTTTTCCAAAAGGCAAGTTTTGCCACCTACCACTCCCTAAACTGGGCAACCCGGGCCTTATTTAACAATACACTCCTGTTGAGAGAAGCAGCTCTTAAATCTGCCACCAACTTAAACGAGTCAACCAGACACCGACTCCGTAACCAGCCACTTCAAGAGTCGGACACCCTTTTCCGTGGCCTAATTCCAACCCTGGCACCTCATCTTGACATCTCTCGCAAACCCAAGTCTTTTCGTCAAGACAAATCGTCGTTTCGTTTTAACAAAACAAGCAAACACCGAACGCCATCAAAAGACTGGAATAAACCATCCAATGCATCAAGATCCCCACTAACAGCCAAAAGAACCAGCCCTTTCGATCTGATCAACAAAACAGCTCCCGTCCCAACCAAAGGTCCCAACGAAAGCGAGCCGCAACTCCCGACCGCCGCAGCCGTTACTCATCGCCCGGCGGCCGCAGCTCCAACCGGAAACAATGACTGGCACCGGCTCTCCTGCTTCCCAGTCGGCGCAAGACTTCACCACTTTTACCCAGCATGGAAAAGGCTAACCCACAACACCGAAATCATCTCGATCATCAAGAAGGGCTTCCGCCCCACGTTTCTATCACAACCACCTTTAGCAACTTACCCTCCAATAAACTTCACATCACCAGTTTCCAAACCCCTTTCGACCGAAATCGCACTCCTTGTCACGAAAAGGGCAATCGTCAAATGCCACAACCCGAGTCCGGGTTTTTACAGCACCATTTTTACCCGACCAAAGAAAACAGGAGGCCTAAGCTCATCTTCAACATGAAACCTCTAAACAAATACATCGACAATCCCCACTTTAAAATGGAAACACTGGAAACCATTCGCCAATCCGTCAAACAAAACGACTTGACAATCTCCATAGACCTAGAGGATGCTTATCTACACATACCTCTCCACCCATCCTTAACAAAATACTTCCGCTTCATCTACAACGGACAGGTCTACGAATTCCGCTGTCTGCCCTTCGGCTTGAACGCTGCACCAAGAATTTTCACCATGGTTTTAAAACCAATTCTCGGCTACCTACACCAAACACAAATCCAAGCAAGTGCATACCTCGACGACTGGGCTCTACACAATCAAGACCCCCTCCGCCTTGAATAGAACAGGGACGAAACAATTCTCCTCCTAAACCAGCTGGGATTCTGCGTGAACCAATCCAAGTCACGCCTTACTCCACAACGGATCTTCACGTTCCTTGGCGCCTCATTCAATCTGTCATCAACCACAATCTCACCATCTCTCGAAAGAGTCCAAGACCTCCTGCACCACATCCGCTGTTTTCAACACCAAGCAACCTTCTCCCTACGAGAACTGAAGTCCCTCATCGGGAAAATGGACTCGATGGCAAGCCTAATTCCATACGGATGCTGGATGGTAAGACCCTTTCACAACCATCGGATCGACGATTGGTCAAACCCACTCCTCAACCCAGACCAACAGTTCCCCTTTCACGAAGATTTTCCCTGGGAAAGCCTTCTTTGGTGGTCAAATGTGACAAACCTTACTAAGACAGTACCTCTTCACGAGCCAACCCCCAACCAACTAATCTTCACCGACGCATCAAATTATGGGTGGGGTGAACATAACAACCTGGAAATTTCAGGATCTTGGCAGGAAGAAAAAATCACCACATCAACTTCCTTGAATCACGAGCAATCCAACTAGCCTTACTTCACTTCCTACCACACATCAAAAACCAAATGATCCAAGTCCAAGCAGACAATACCACAGCGCTGGCCTACATAAGGAAAGAAGGGGGAACTAAATCCAGACTGCTCCAGAACCTGACCTCCAAAATCCTCAATTACTGCGTCACGAACAACATAACACTACTTCCCCTCCACATTCCGGGAAACAGGAACGTGATCGCAGACGCTCTTTCTCGCCAATCACCCCAACAGGGGAATGGGGTCTCAAGAAATCCATCTGCGAATATCTCTTCAAGATATGGGGAACACCAATGATAGACCTATTTGCCACGAAGCACAATGCCAGAGTTCGCCATTACATCAGCCCGATGCCGGACAACCATGCAATAGCAGTCGACGCCTTGACATACCCTTGGCACAACCTGTTCGCATGCCTGTTCCCACCATTCAAACTCCTTCCACAAGTACTTCAAAAAACCGAGGAAAGCCAAAGCCTCTGCCTTCTCATTGCCCCCCTATGGATATCAGCAGCATAGTTCCCACACCTGCTATCTCTCCTAGTCGACACTCCAAGAAGCCTCCCTCTTCTCCCAGATCTTCTGTCTCAACAAAAAGGCTCAAAACTCCACTCAAACCTGGCAAATTTAAACCATCACGCGTGGCTACTATGATCAAACTCCTCAAGAAGGCAGGAATTCATAAAGATGATGCCATCCGAATCGCCTCAAAAGCCACAAGGGATTAAACAAACCGAATGTACGACAGCCACTGGACCAAATGATTTTCATTGGTGTTACGCAAGGGAAATTAATCCAATCAATCCCGCTCTGCCTGAACTACTAAGATTCTTCACTGATCTTTTCGACATCGAAACACTCAAAGGCTCAACAATTCTTGTATACCGATCTGCCCTAAACTCTGTGTTCAAGGCAGCAGATAAAACCAATCTCCTCGAAGATTACCGAATCCTGGCACTCCTCCGCTCCTTCGAAAACAATCACCCCACAACAAGCAGACTCGTCTCGGACTGGGACTTATCAATCGTGCTGCAATCTCTAATAGAAGCCCCTTACGAACCAATGCAAGACAGTTCCCTTCACCTCTTAACCAGAAAAACCGTCTTCCTAGTAACACTCGCAGCAACCGCTCGCTGTTACGAAATACAAGCACTCTCCGCAGATCCTGCCTTCTGCATCTTTGGTCCAAACTTCACATCTGTTACACTTCACCCCAGAACAGGATTTCGTGCAAAAACACGAAAACCATCAGAACCACCCAAACCAATCACGTTCCCAGATCTCTCCAACTTTACAGGAGACGAACCTGAATGTCTACTCTGCCCGATCCGGGCACTTCGTTTCTACCTCACCCGTACCCAATACGAAGACATCCGCAGAGGCAGAAATCAACTCTTCTTACTAGTAGACTTCCAAACGAGGGAAATTTCTGCTGCAATGATCTCCCGCTGGATTAGGAAAACCATCGATGTCGCTTACGACAAGGCAAACTTGAGCAGGGAAAGAGCAACGGCACATGAGGTAAGAGCAATCTCTACGTCATGGGCACACCACATCGCCATCCCATTAGAAGAAATCCTACAGGTAGCTTCCTGGCGACACTCAACGACATTCACCTCCCACTACCTGAGGAAAATGTCAAGAGAAGTAAAGGACTACACCGGCTGGGACCAATCGTCGCAGCCAGAACTGTGGTCAAGCCCCCTTAAGCACGATCAGAACGAAGCAGAAGCAAGACATCCATGATGGAAACATGCGTTGTCCATGTTCCCAGAAGGAAGCAAGCCATCCATAGAAAGAAGCAAGCCATCATGGAAGGAAGCAATCCATCCAGATGGAAGCAAGACCCACAAAACAACGGTCCTTTTCAGGGCCACCAGACCCTGCGAAAGAGATCCAAATTCCTGTTAGCCACCATATGTTCTGAATAAAGTGCAAAATTTTCAAAAGTTTTGGGGGAAGCCTGCTTGCATCCCGGGGCACCCTGTCAGATCGGTGCCCGCCACCACGTTTGACGAGGTCAGCTGATAATGCAAAATTATCAGGTTAATATGTTTTGGCAAAACAAGAAAGAACATTTTGCCGGCCCCCAGTCAGGCCGGCTAAAAATGGTTTATTTTTTGCCTAAAACAAACTTAACCAAGGGCCCGCCTTACCTCCCCTCTCGAGTCACCGCTTGACAGATTGAGAGGAAAATGAATGCCGACATCGGCCATGCTGCCGCTTTATATAGAGGAGGACTGCGTCGCTCAGGTGCAGTGGGATCATGCAAGCAGGCGGACACACACAACCGAAAAACCTCCAGGAAACATTCCATTGAGGACAATGTAATGCAAAATTATCAGGTTACGTATGTTTTAGGCAAAAAGGAAACCATTTTTAGCCGGCAAAATGTTCTTTTTAAATCCAGATTTAATTATATTTTTAAAATTTAAACTTTATCTGCTATATTTCTTTTTTTACGTCGTTATTTTGTTTATGTAATGGTCTAGAAATCATCAATTTTGACTGGCAGGAACGATGCATTTAATCGGTTGGACAAAACACATACGATCGGTAACAATCCGCAGGGCCGTAGGAAGGGAAATGCGAGCAAGGCGCCACCTTCCTGGACGTGGGTAGTAAAGCACAACTATACTTTTTTAACGGATGGCGTTTCACACAAGTTCACAACGCCATAAGAAGAAACGTGCTTGGTCTTGGTTTAGTGCTCGCTTCACAATTTCCGGATGTTTTATTAACAAATTATAATTTTTTTGCTTTTAATGATCAGATAACAGAAAAGCGAAATGAATGAAAAAAAAGTAACCATCCGTAATTTAGAAGGTAAAACTGCAGTGAATAAGTGAATAAGATGATGTTAACTTCTTTCTTCGCACCACTTCTTTGACCATTTGTTGTTGTTGTTGTTGTTCTTGTTGTTGGAACTCTTTGCCCTCACCTGAGATCGAACCAATTTTCAAGTTTTATAGCTTAAAACGTAGGTGTGGCCTAGGACCTTTTGAATGCTATTTTAATGTGACGACAATGTTTTGTTGTTGTTGTTGTGCTTGTTGTTGTTGGGAAACATTTTGCTCGCAACTACAGATTGAACCAAAGAACCGATTTTCAATTTCTATAGCCTAAAATGTTGGTACTAACAAGGACCAGGTCCTTTTGAACGCTATTTTAATATAACTATGTAACTACATCGAGCTAAAAGCACGAAATTTGGTACAAAAGTCATTCTTATCAGTACAAATCAAACTAGCTATGGAAACCCCTTGAGACACCATCACAAGGTTCCCATGTCCCCTGTATCACCCACACACACAACCTCCGTGAGCCTGATAACCAAAATATTGTTATTGTTGTTGCTATGCTTGTTGAGGAAATGTACAATTTTGAAACCCTATAGTTTCCTCCATAAATGACACAGACCAATGAAATTCGGCATTTGGGTCGTGTCATAACTATTTCACTGCATAAAAAATTTTATTGACAACAACCGATCTGTTTGGCCTGCACAGCACGGCCATTTGTTGTTGTTGTTGTTGTTGTTGGGACTCTTTAGCCTCACTAGTACAGCTGTGAAGCAACAAAGTCATGCACATCGAGCTAAAAGCATGAAAATTGGTACACAAGTCATTCTTAGCAGTTCAAACTGGCTACAGAAACCCTTTGAGATACCCCCCCCCCCCCTCCCCAGGCCCCCACGTCCGTCTGGGTTCCCCACACACCCATCCTGCGTGACCCCGATGACCAAAAAATTCTAACTGATCGAGCTTGAAACTTGAATTGTCGCACACAAGGCATTTTTAGCATCGAACTAACCATGGAACCCCCATGAAATAGCCCCCAAGGCTCCTCCCTAGAACCCCCTGTTCCCCCTCCCTGAGGCTTGACCAACAAATTATTGCAGATCGAGCTACAAGCTTCAGTTATGGCACACAAGTCATTCTTAGCAGTACACATCGAACCAGGCATGGAACTCCCATGAAATACCCCCAAGGCTCTTCCCCCAGCAGTACCCCTCTGTTTCCCCTCTATGAGGCTTAACCAACAAATTATTGCTGATCGAGCTAAAAGCATAAAATTTGGTACACAAGTCATTCATAGTAGTGCAATTCGAACTAGCTATAAAACCCTCTCGAGATACTCTCCAAGGCCATTCAACCCCCCCCCCCCGGCTGTGACCCCCTCCTTTAGGCCTGACAAACAAATTCTTGCATACAGTGCTAAAAGAATGAAATTTGGTACTCCAGTCATTCGTAGCAGTACAAATCAAACTAGCTATGGAAACTCCTTCAGATACCCTCCAAGGCCCCCACACCACCATTGTGTCCCCCACACCGAGCCTCCATGAGCCTGATGACCAACAAATTCTTACTGATCGAGCTAAATGCTTGAATTGTCGCAACAAGTCATCCTTAGCAAGGCGTTTAGTAAAACATGGACTGAGCCAAACTGTGCCAAACTAAGCCAAACTGAGCCAAACTAAGCCAAACTGAGCCAAACTAACCCAAACTGAGCCAAAATAAACCAAACTGAGCCAAATAAGACACAAACTGACCCAAACTGAGCCAAACTAAACGAAACTGAGCCAATAAATACCCAAACTGAGCCAAACTAATCCAAACTAAGCCAAACGAAGCCAAACTAAGTCAAACTGAACCAAACTAAGCCAAACTGAGCCAAACTGAGCCAAACTGAGCCAAACTAAGCCAAACTGAACCAAATAAAACACAAACTGAGCCAAACTAAACGAA
>JAHWFP010201640.1:0-15479 GCA_023313725.1 Lithobius niger | reverse complement strand
TAAATTTCTTTTGCCGTCCCGCACTCTTTCCACGCCACAACCAACCGGCTGGAAAGTTTGCACGTGCGAGGCGTTCACGCCGTTTCACGTGAAATATGCAACAATGAAAACTCGTGTTGCTCTAGGCTACTTCTACTTTGTGTTATATAGGAGATTTTTTTTTCTGTCAAGCCTAGCGTTCGTTCTCTTGATCAGATTAACAGCATTCTTCTGTAGATTGATAGGTATTCCCCAGACCTGCAGTGCCCTATTTCTAAAGTATTTTGCGGAAAACCCATACAAAATGATTTACGACCAAAACCAACCGGCTGCTGCCTAGCTTATTGTGAGCCAAGTGCTACAACTTTTACACGGTTAAAAAAAATATTTTCTGAACTGGAATGTGACACGTTTCTTGCATTTTGCGAATTAGTTATACCTATAGCAATATGAAACTTTAAATGTTGTTTAGAAACGTCCACAAGACTTATCGGACATGATTCATATTTCAATTAAAGCTGTACTCACGACTTGAAAACTAGCTGAAAAACTTGCTCGTGTGACAAAGATACGGACATTTCGGCGTTAAAACGTTAGAAACTATCCGCCCTGTTGAACACGGAAATTATTTTATATGGTAGGATTAAGCAAATGGTGGGATATCTTTCTTAAGCCGTCATACTAATTTTAAAACAATTTTCGGAAAAAAAAATAACCACTAACGAAAAATTGTTGAATTAACGTCCTTTTCAACTGCGAAGGTTATCTCGGGACGGAGAGATAACATTACCGATTCTACAACAATCAAACTTAATTTCATTCGCTGTGACAATATCAGGGCCTGATAGAGTGAATTAAACAACGGTAATCGTTTGACAAACCCCTTTACAGCTCCGGCTCCTCAAACAAATAAACAAGAATGAAATTACACTAGTTCAAAAAGCGTCATTACTGTGTGTCAACCGCATTTTATAAAACGATAATGCTATACAGGCTAAACTTGTGCAAAAGACCTGAAGGGTAAAGAAACCCTATATCAGTTCGGACGTTTCCCCATGCACTGTTTTAGGGATTCGCTTCACCAAGAATAGCCAAACTCACCGTAACTTAGGGCTCGTTTACGCAACGACAGTTTTCTCGCTCTCTAGCTTTTACTTGATCAATACTAAATCTGATGGTTGCTTCTCGCTTTTACCGGAGTATGCAGCTTTGAGTTGTCTATGCGTATTAGTAACCATGGCAACGACACAAACGCAAACTTTCTCCTCGTGCCTCGTGACACGGCGTACGATGCTTGTAACATTTGAGCGTCGATTTATGACAACAAGAAAACAATTTTTTACTGCAGTACAAGACGACGGACTGTTTTTTGTACGCCGGCATTCGATGGTTTGTCTTCGATTCGATAGCCACGAAATGGACGCCATGTTGGATTTTGAATTCTCGCTGCGAGAAGCTATTTATTCTACCGACGTTTGATCATTGCTGGAAGCTGTACTTTGAGGGAGAATAGCAAATTTTGGAAATAGCGTGAAATGACAACAATCTTGTAGCAGTGTTTAAAATTACTGTAGCACTTTGTTCTTTATAATACATACACTTTGTTATCTATTACCTCATTCATTTAGTAGCAACGGGAAACTAATCATAAATAAATAACGGTTGACTAGCAAATAGCAATCGGTGAACGAGGAGGCCTTTTTGCGTAAACGCGCCCTTACTCTTGACAGCACCTATTTCCATCAGAGGCTTGAAGACAAACACATGCGGTTGAAGAGCGAGGGTGAGGAGAGCTTGGTGATTGGGAGGGAGGTGACAGAGTAGAAAATGGGACGATCAAGAATGTCCTTGGAATGTGGACAGATGGCAAAGCTCTCTAATTACACTGATGACAGTTCGTCGATATTGAACCAGATTTGGAGCCCAAACGAATCTCTTCATTTGTTTGCTAATCACGGTTTTTTTTTATTCCCAAGATGTAACGTAAAACCCGGCATGCATACACAAGTTAGGAACCTTATGTTTGTGTTGCTCCGACAGAATGGGTTCTTTTCGTTGACACTGTTTGGGTTTCATTAAGTTTTTTTTTTTGTTTTTCATGCAACGTCTAATTAGCAAGAATTTAAAAAAAAATAGTAAAACACGAAACGGTCTGCTTACGATATTAATAACAATGGGACCCGAAAAAAAAAAAACGTTAATCTTCCCTCCCGCCGGGGGAAAAGAAAATCACTGACATTAATTGGCCTTCGTCAATTATAAATGTTAAATGATGCATGCTGGATTGGAGCTAAAAAGTAATGGCGTCAATGATAATGCTTTGCTTGAAAATTAAAAGCGGAGAACGCGTTGGAGGCCGCGATGATTACATGACAACATTTCACATGGAAACATGTCATGCTGCTTGGGTTTTGTACTACTCTTAACGGGGTTCGCAGAACGTGCCTGAAGTCCTTGAATTTGATAAAAAAGAAATTTAAGGCCTTGAATTCCTTGAAATTGTTGACTACGTCCTTGAAAGCCCCTGAAATAATTTTTTTTCTTAAGTAAGGTATCATTTCAAGAATACGAGCTGTTCCTAGGCAACAGGTGATTCCACAATTTCATAGCACAACATATTTTTAATTTTCGGAAACAATTGCTAGTTTCCTTGGTCACCTACAAAACAATAAAATATTTACAATACTAAGACTTACATTGCTTCGCATCTTACGTACCCTAAAACCACCAATACTTACAAACATATGCAAGAAAATCCTAATTAAAAACACAGTAAACATAAAACACTGCTTCATAACATCGCCATCTTGGAATGGTTCAACCATTGATGCTTATTCAGCTACCATGGGGAGGTTGTTATACATTTCGTGTGCCATTTTTCCATGTGTGTATAATTTTTTATTGTATACATGATTCTTAGCCTATTGGCTGCAGACAATAATACAATAAAAAATTATACACACATGGAAAAATGGCACGAAATGTATAACAACCTGCCCATGCAGTATAGCTAAATAAGATTCAGTGCATATGTTTGTAAGTATTGGTGGTTTTAGGGTATGTAAGATGCGAAGCAATGTAAGTCTTAGTATTGTAAATAGTTTATTGTTTTGTAGGTGAACAAGAAAACTAGCAATTGTTTCCGAAAATTAAAAATTTGTTGTGATATGAAATTGTGGAATCATCTGTTGCCCAGGAAAACAGCTCGTATTCATGACCTAACGTCTCCACAAAATAACCGATTTTGGAAGGTATCATTTATTCCATCTGTGCCATAGCTGCAGATGCAGAGGCGGTGTGCATCATGTTGACTGATTACAACATTAATATACTAATTGGCTACATTTCGAACGGATTTAATGATGCCATGGACTCTACGATGCGTTCCTAACTGCGTAAAAATCTATTATCGTGGGTGATTGTAACCAATTCACTACAAATTGGAACCAATATACGACCTCCAACGGTGTCCAACGCGTCTTCCTTAATGCTGTTTCCGAACTGGGTTTGTCCCAATTGGTCTTCAAACCAACCAGGCATAATGGAATACTTGATCTAGTCCTATCCGATAACGACAGAACTACGTATGAGGTTGATGTTGGCGATCATTTCGGTCAAAGTGCCCATCGCAAGGTATTTCTCCAAATTCAGTCAAGTTTTATAGGTAAACCATTAACAAAACCTGTGCAGTATAAAAAACATATTAATTTTGATCGTATACGTTGGCATTTGGATGGCAAAACTGGCTTTATCTAATTGATTTGGATGTAAATGTAGCCTGGTTTAGCTTCCATAAATTTCTAACTCTTTTTAACCGATCGTTCCACTGTCACTGACCCACTGCGTAATAGTAGACCAAAAATTCCGACGATTTTGTGCAAACTTAAGGAGAAAAAAACTATTGCATTGGCGAAGCTACTATAGAAACCGAAGCGATACAGATTTAAAAAAAAAATATTTGAAAAGCAGACAAGCCTATAGTGTTAAAGTAAATGAACTAAAGCAAGCTGAGGAACGTAAAGTTTTGGAGCAAGGGAATCTTGCAGCGCTATTTAAGTTTGTATTTGTAAAGCGTAAAACTTCCAATTATCGTCCCATACCACCTTTAAAGGTCAACGGCGTGCTCCAAACAGATGAGTAAGGTAAGGTTAATGCTTTGGTGGATGCATTTTCTTTTAACTTTATTCAATGGACAATAATGTGATACCACCACTATCCGATACATGTGTGATAGATCAGAGCTTAAATTCTTAAGAGCCTAAAATCTTGTTAGGACCTGATGGTTTCTCGGCATAATTTTTAAGGAGGTGACACGGGGAATTTTAGTACCTTTATCTATTATTTTTAATTTATCATTCACTACTGGTACTCTGTCTGATGCTTGGAAGTCTGCGTGGGTTGTGCCAATACACAAAACAGGTAGTGTTTCTGATCCGTCATATTACAGGCCTATATCAGTAATATGTGTAGCGTGCCAAGTAATTGAACGTGTTATTAAAAACAATATGACGAAATGTTTGAAACATCATTCCATTTTACTCAATGACCTATTTGGTTTCGTCCCAAATCGTTCAAGAACCCTGCAATTGCTTTCTGCACTGGAGGATTGAACATCTAATTCTGATAGAGGGAGCCCTAACAGATGTTGTTTTCGTTGATTTTGCTAAAGCTTTCGAGGTTAAAGGTTATTTATTCTAAATTAATAGCCAAACTTAAATATACTGTTTTTTCTAGCATTCGAATTACTTGGATTGCAGATTTCCTCCATAATTGTTCACACAAAGTTGATGTTGGTCAGTCAACATCACGTTCTGTGATAGTTGGGAGTGGTGTACCACAAGGATCGATTCTAGGACCAACTCTGTTTGTCATACATATTAATGATCTCATCAGCACATCGTCAAGTCCTTTACTTAAGCCCTTGCTGCTGCTCATGCTACTATCCCGCGTACGTCCACACAGCCGCGGCGGGTTCCTGTTCCGTGGTGGACGCCTGCTTGCGGGCGGGCTATTCGGGCCCGCCGGCGAGCGTTGCGTGCATTTACGGTCATCCCAACTACTGACAACTTTGTAGCCTTTGAGCGCTGTCGTGCCCGTGCCAGGTATGTCATCCGTGAGGCTAGACGTGCTTCGTGGACAGCTTATGTTTCGTCGATCTCGCGCTCCACGCCTTCTCAGCAGGTGTGGCGGAAGGTGCGCCAGATCTCGGGGAGGAACGTGTCTTCTCCAGTTTCACAGCTGAAGGTGGCAAATTCCGTGATCTCTACTGTGCCGGATATCGCCGACTGTCTTGCGTCTGCGTTTGCGCGGGTCTCGAGTGATAACCATTATGATCCTGGTTTCCTCAGAATAAAGCGTAGAGAAGAGGCTCACTCTCTAGACTTTCGCTCCGACGGGTTAGAGGAGTACAATTTACCGTTCACCAGGCAGGAATTTGTTTCAGCTTTGTCCAAGTCGCATGACTCCGCCCCAGGGCCTGATGATGTTCACTATCAGCTGTTGAAACATCTGCCTCTTGCCTCCCAGCAGTTCTTGCTGGCGATGTTCAACCGTGTGTGGGCAGAAGGCTCTGTTCCGGCAGCGTGGAGGACAGCAGTGGTCAGCCCGATTGTGAAACCGGGCAAAGACCCTACTGCTCCTTCCAGTTATCGCCCAATCGCTCTGACTAGCTGTGTCTGTAAACTTATGGAACGGATGGTCAGTGAGAGGTTGGTCTGGGTGCTGGAATCACGCGGATTCTTATCTGCGTCTCAGTGTGGCTTTCGACGTTTTCGGTCAACCATCAATCATCTGGTTGCCCTTGAATCGGATGTGAGGGAGGCTTTTCGCCTGCGTCAACATCTGGTTCAGGTTTTCTTTGACTTGGAGAAGGCTTATGATACGACCTGGCGTTATGGGATTCTCCGTATTCTCTATAACTGTGGTTTGAGGGGACAGATGCCACTGTTGCTTTCCGCTTACCTCTCAGGCCGTTCTTTTCGTGTTCGTGTCGGGGCGACTCTTTCCCGCCCGTTTGTCTTGGAGAATGGTGTGCCTCACGGAGGTGTTCTTAGTGTCATCTTGTTTGCTATTGGGATCAACCCCATTGCTCAGCAAGCTGCTGTTCCCCAGTCATTCTTTGTCGATGACTTCGGCCTGCGGTTTCGGGCAGCTCGCATGCAGACCTGCGAGCGGCAGCTACAGCTGGCGATTAACAAAGTCCAGACCTGGGCGGTCAGTAGTGGTTTCCGGTTTTCTCCGGACAAGACTATGTGCATTCACTTTTGCCGCCAACGAACACCGCAGCCAGATCCTTGCCTGTACTTGGGGCAGGCGCAGATTCCTGTTGTCCCACAGGCACGTTTCCTGGGTCTGGTGTTCGATTCCAGGTTATCTTGGCTTCCACACTTGCGCCAACTTAAAGACAAGTCTTTGCGGGCACTTAACATCTTGCGGGTTCTGTCGGGCACTTCATGGGGTGCCGATCGCACTGCCATGTTGCGCCTCTACAGAGCCCTTGTCCGCAGCAAACTTGATTATGCGTGCATGGTGTATGGTTCGGCTAGTGACTCGACTCTCCAGATGTTGGACACTGTGCATCACAGTGGCCTGCGTGTGGCGACTGGGGCATTTCGAACTTCTCCAGTGGTCAGCCTCTATGCTGAGGCCTCGGAGCCACCTTTGGCCATTCGTCGGCGGAAGCTGGCCATTCAATATGCTGTGCGTTTACGTGCTGTGGAATCCAGTCCTGCTTGGTCCATGGTTTTTGGGCCAGACTTGCGAGTCGGTAGATGCAGGGTGGGTAAGGGTGATTTCCGCGATAGGCTCCAGCAGTCCTGTCAGGAGATAGCCTTTGAAATGCCAAGCGTCTTGAGGCTTGGGGGGGATGCCAGTAGCCCCTTGGCTTGTCCCAAGTGGCATTTTCATTTTCGCTCTGGCGTCCCTCCCGAAGGGTTCCACTCTACCAGCAAGGTACTTACAGGAGTTCCGGCGGCTGTGTTCTCAGTACGCCGGTTATCAGCGGCTGTTTACTGATGGGTCGAAGTCAGACGCTGGCGTGGCTTGTGCTTGTGTTTGTAAGGGAGTGACGGTTGCCCATCGCCTTCCATCAGGCTATTCTGTGTTTTCTGCAGAGCTTTTGGCTCTCGGTTTGGCGGTGGAATGGATCCTTGGCCTTCAGGGCACGGATTTCATTATCTTTAGCGATTCCAGGAGTGCCCTGGAGTCCTTGGCGACTTACAATCCTCGGAACCCCTTGACACAACGTGTCCAAGCTTTGCTTTCCCGCTTGCCTGGCCAGTGGAAAACCGTGCTTTTCTGCTGGATCCCGGGCCATGTTGGGATAGGTGGAAATGAGCAAGCGGATTCTGCAGCAAAAGGGGCCCTTTCTGGCCCTCTCGGAAGGGATCTCAGCCTTGTTCCCTCGGACGCTTTTCCAACTCTGCGTCTGAGGTTACACGCTTTTTGGCAAGCCTCGTGGGATGGACAGGATGGCAATAAATTACGAGCTATTAAAGGCACTGTTGAGGAATGGCACTCGGCGTGTCGCCGCAGTCGCCGTGAGGTGGTGGTGTTGGCGCGTTTGCGCATTAGTCACACTCGACTTACTCACTGTTTCCTTTTGCGGGGGGTTGACCCTCCTGAATGTTATTGGTGTCGGCGGCCACTTACGGTCCGGCACTTCCTTGTTGATTGTTGCCATCTTGATGGTTTTCGTCGTCGTTTCCATCTTCCGCATGACATTGTGCGTCAATTGGGCGATAAGTCTGTCCTCCTGTCCGGTGTTTTTCAATTTTTGCAGGAGGTACAGATGTATGACAAGATTTAGATTAGGGGTTTGAATAACATCTCTGTAATGTGTGGTGCAGTGGCAACCCGGACCACTGCACTGTGACTGAGGTTGGCGCTAATGACCAAGCTGTCGACGCGCCATTACGCCTCAACCCCCCCCCCCCCCTTTACTTAAGCATGCTGATGATGTGAAACTCACGGTAAAGCCAATACAGCACTTGAACATGAAAATAATGTTAATTAATATAATTGAAAATATTGGCAGCTGGTCAGCTGCCAATTGCTGCAGACAAATGTCATGTTCTCCATGTAAGACTCTTTTCCCCTTAATCGTTATTGGATTCTAACATTGAATTGAGACACAGGTTATAAAACCTGGGTGTTTGGCTTACTAATGATTTAAAGTTTTCTACCCACATACAAGCTATTATTAGAACGGAAAATCAACGTTCAGCAATGATCAGACGTTGTTTTACTACAGGGGATTGAAGACCCCTCACATGGGGTTCTAGAATACGCTAGGCCAGTGTGGTCGCCTTTTTTATTGAAGGACATAGTAGCAGTCGAGCGAGTGCAACATAGCTTTTCAAAATCACTTAACTATCAGGCTTCATCCACTTAACTATCAAGTACGTTCGAAAACCACGGGGCTTAAGACGATTGAATCAAGACGTCTTAAGGCCGACTTAATTTTAACGTATTGTTACCATCAATGGAATTTTGATGTTGATGCTTCAAAGTTTTTTGAATTACGAGGCACATGTAAAACCAGGGAACATCACTAGAAACTAATTGTAAGGAGTGTTAACTCAGCTTGTCGTAATTTTTTCTTTTCCGATCGTGTGGTGGGGCCTTGGAATAGCCTACCCGATGAGTTTATGAATGTATAAAATGCAGACCGTTTTAGGAACACGCTCCAGAATTCTAGTTTGGCAGGATTCTTGCGTTGTTTTAAATGGTGAGGCGTATCGCACATGGCATTGCATTGTATTTTAATTAGTTTAAGATTGGTATTGCTTTGATATATAAAATGTCGACATATAGTAATTTACCATGCAATTTTAGTGTAAACAAGAAAAGTATGTTTTTAACTTTGTAAGAAGAATATTTTAATTTGGGAAAGGTATTAGTGGCAATTGCCCTTCCTCTGCCCGTTCGTTATGAACAAATTCGAGCCAATGAAATGAATGAAATTCGAGCCAAGGCAACTAACCTGACTTACAACAACCCCCCCCCCCCCCTAAAAAAAAAAATAAATAAATACAATTTTTTTCCTTCACTTTTTTTCGGTGCAGGATTAAAACTTAAACTTAAAATTTAAAGGATTAATATTTTAGAGTTTGGTGAGATGTTGGCTCCTTCCCAGTAATACGCTCCTTTAGAAGCGGAGCAGCCTTATTTGAGCGTCGTTTTATAAATGTCGATTTATAAATGTCTCTGAAAAAATTATATTGGTGTGGGTCAGGTCCTAGAAAAACGTTGAAAAAAGTCCTTGAAAGTGTTCTATATTTTTGTGTGTAATCTTGTGCGAACCCTATCTTAAGTTTAATGTGCATACATCAATACTTTATGTTCAGTTTTGAAATGGTAGTTGAAAAAAAAAAACAAGCTGAGTAAAAGCAGGAGTGTATGAATGCGTACATGCCCGTAGGACGTGGGAGTGTCCGTGCTGTAACTATTGCTTCATATTACATCCCTTGTCACAAGGTCGTCTGAGATAGAAGCTATTAGTTTCAATTCCTGGCTCCAGGCCAGTTGATTGAGCATCGCCAAAATCTTATTTTAACAAAACAATGCTAAAACGATCCAACTGTCTAGCATGCGCGTCAACTGGCGTTGATCCAATACGACTTTGATCCAAGATGGCGTTGATCCTTGGCTCGAAGAAGCCGTCTCCTTACGCGCTTCAAGATCATTCAATGCTGTTGCATGCGGTACCACATGCTTGGACTATCGCAACACTAGTGATATTTTTCGCACCTACTAGGTTGAAACTTAACACAACGTATTTTTATCATGAGGCATATCCCAATAAATAATTACGAGTCGTTCCCCATTTGACCGGATGGGTTCGCCACCCAGAACGTGATGGAACATGCGGTAATATTACAAATGACACTCCGTCGAGCCCTATGAACTACCCTTCATGCCACTCCTGATAAAAGGAAAAATACTCAATAAATGCTTTGAACATTTTCCCATTACCATCACCCTACTTAATCACTCATCGAACCCATACACCTGCCCCGTATTATGACATCCTTAATTGGCAGAACATTAAAAAATAACTAATAGTGGTTTAAAAAAAAAGAAATGCATGCTGAATAAATACAAGTGTGATAGCCTCCTTCGTGTTTTGGTTGGTCGATTATTGTTGTCTAGAGTGCATGAACCACTCTTTACAAGATCCCAAAGTTAGTTTACGACATTGAAGGTGACGTAAAGGATCTAATTTTTAGGGATGAGGAGTTTTGATGAGCCCCGAGTTCGCCCACTCATAGGCCTATTTCATAGCGTTATGGATATCTGCCTTTCGTGTAGATGACCCAGGATAAAAAGAGAGTCTTGGCAAAATTAAATCCGTGTTTTTAAAGCAGTTTATACTTGTGGGTCTCCTTCACAAATTAATCCATTAATAGAGCCCTGAAGAGTTCTTATGAGAGTCTTATGGGGATAAGATGTGATAGCTTGCTTGTTATTGAATGAGTATGTAACCGACTAGAGGGATTAAGCCCCAATTTAAGGGTTTTATTTATTTTTTTATTGCAGGTCAGCGTAAGCTGTTGTGTACGTCCGGTGTGTAATGTATTTGAAGACTACTCCCTCTTTTCGGCGATAAGGTAGGTTTTGAAACTTCACGACATTTTTGATTCACTGTCAGTGAAAACGCATCGAATACAAAGTATTTAAAAAAAAATGATTAAGTCAATAACACGCTCCATTTCAATGCAGTCAGCAGCAAAACAGCTCACGAGAATCGAAGCAGCGGGAACGCTGTTGGCGTGTCGAACAGCTATGTGCAAAGCATAAGGGGAAAAGAACAATAACCACGGTTTGGCAGAGAAACTGAGGATTGCATTTTACACCACTTTTACTCTTTTTCCCGTATGAAATAAAAACCATGAGTACATAAAGAGTTCCGTACAGAACTTTATACAGTAGTAACAATAACGGCATATTATTATAACGTGACGGGTTAGCTATAAGGGGCGTCTTACTGAAACCAGTGCTGTTAGACTGGATTTCTTAGGCCTAAAACGCGCGTTTTTTTGGCGATTTGTTGTCAGTTGCTGAAATTTTTAGCAAGTGTAATCTTTTTTTTTCCGATTTCAACGTCGCAGCAGAAGGGATTGGGGAAAACAACGTTTTATTTTAAGTCTAAGAAATTCCGCTCTTAAAGCACTGCCTTGTCTAGAGGTGCCGTTGATTTTCCCTCCATTTTAATCTGGTGCCCCTTGTAGCTATCTCTCCAGATGCTAGCTCGTGGCCAATATGGCGTTATTGTCGCTGCTCTATATATAGTCATGATAAATCATGTCAGTATTGAATACAAAAATCTTGTTCATCCAACTTATTCCTCAAATCAATTTTCGATTAGGCTAACTCCTTCTTAGTTTTGTTTTTTGTTTAATTTACTCTATTTGTTAACGTACTTGTAGGATAACTTTATTATTCAATGCATTACTGTAACGGCTCGTCAATTTGTCTTAGTGCAATATATCCTCACCACAACTATCCAACCTGTGGCGGGCGTGACAATTGCAGTTAGGTGAGACTGTCACAGGGTTGCTTAAAGGAACATAAATCCCTGTTGGCTTTCCTGCATGACTCAGTTTTACGACATTAGTTCAAACGTATGTAAATGTTGCCAACACATTCATTTTCTTGTTTTTCTTCCGTGCGAGGCGATTTAGCGACAATAACTCTAGACTGTGTAAATGTTGCCAACTGCAATCTCATCGGGTCGCACGATATACCGGAAGGATTTATGTCCTTTTAAACGCCTAAATCTAAGTTTGTATCGTTCTAATAATTTAAGCCTTTATCAAAGGAACATTTTGCAGAATAGATCAGAATAAGTCGTGAAACTCTAAACGTGACTCACTAAATTTTTCCAGTGAGTCATGTTTTAAAGAGAATTTACTGATTTAATTTTTCTTCTATAATTATTGCCTGGCACATTATTACAGAATTTACAAGTGTTTTGATTGTATTGTACTACACCAATACCAAAGTATACTGTGTTATTTATAGAATAGAAGGTGTCGGCCCGAAAACTTTGAGCTTTTTTAAGGCCCGAGCGGCAGATGTTGAAGTGGAAGGTACCACCAGCATTTCAGTTGTTTTTTGCCGCATGAGGGAGGAAACCGGAGTACCCGGAGGAAACCGTCGTGAAAGGGCGGGGAAACAACCGGATAAAAACCCTGTACATATGCACTTCCCTTCACCAGGATCGAACCGGGGTTTGAAAGAAGCCAGAGATTTACAGCTGGGACCAAGACGCTCATCGAATCTGTCGCCCCAGTGCTCGCGGCTACCCGTGCACCGTAGTGTAGAATTATAGTGTATAATTTCGCTCTTGGCTTATTGTCGACTTACCTTAGAGAAACACTTTATTCATTCTTTCTAATAATAAGTTAAGGGTTTGGTGAAGGAACGTTTCGTAGACTCCACACTATTTAGTAAAAAGGCTATTCCAGATGTAATTGCTGCTAGAGAGATCCATACTAGAAACCATGGTAAGAATGTTGGTTGATGGGAATCTCGCCATTGTAACTGTTCAAACTTCGTTTTGGTTTCCATTTTAGTCTTCTGTACAGCCGTACCGGCTGAGAAGACTATTGCAACGACTTTGTCCGTCCGTCCGTCCGTTGCTTTTTTCAACTTCGCAGCGGTACCATATATTGACGACCATTGTTTACAACGTTAAATTCAGTGTGAGAAGGTAGTTAAATAACATTGGCAAATTAAAACATCGTTACCTCCTTATAGCTTATAGACTTCTTCGATGTAACTAAACTAAATAATAACATTTGATCGTCGAATTAAAATCCTAAATTAAAATCCTCAATAAAAACGAATGGATTTTAGATTCGTTTAAAATAGCCTCGTCACATTGTTGCATGAATGAATAGGCTTACCGTCGAACCAAATTCTCCAGTAGGCCTATCTACTACTTACAAAATTAAAACTGCATTTTTTAAATTAGGCCTAAAAAATAAAAATTAGGCCTAAAATCATGTTACCATGGCAACGTCAAGTTGCTACGAGTCGTTGTTGGCTTCATCAACAGCGTCTCTCTCGTCACTTCCCTACTACCACTGATCTATATAGGCTACGTTGAGCGTTACGTTGTAACACTGTAACTGTGTGCCTGAAGGCGCACCGTGTTGCAAAAATGAATAGGCTTATACTATACAATCCATATCTCCGTTAGCTGCTACTTACGAAATTAAAACTGCTGGTTAAAATTAGGCCTAAAAGCTGACAATTACGCCTAAAATGTAAAACAGGCCTAAAGCTAACACATTTTTAACCGGCAGTTGTGATGGCTACTGCTTTTAGATTATAGTATAATAGAAATAGCTGTCGTAGTGCATGATAGAGGTCTGCGCCTCAACAATGGACGTGGAGGAACTGTACAGACTACCGGTACGACACTGGTAGTCGCTGTAGCCGCTTGTTTAGTTTACTTCGACGCACCACCTGCGTTAAAAGAAATGTATGAATGTCCCCTCCACTTGTTTGGACGGCGCTTGTCTGTTACCTTGAATCCGACAACTGAAGTCAATTGAACGTTAAGGGGCTTAACAACCCATCATAACTTATAATTGCAGCCGCTTTTCTGGAATGCTTCCTCGATCATCTTTTTCTTTTTTCCTTAGCTTCTTTTCTTCTTTTTCTTCAACGTTTTGGTGGATGTTGATCTAAAAATAAAAAACGAGTGGCGCTATTTTTTCTTCTTTTTATAAGACGTCACAAGCTGCCACAAAATTGTATTTAACTTTTCCGGATGTGAAAGCAAGGATTTACAATAAAGATAAGGTCAACGACTTGGGTTTCTTTTTTCCTTCCCAATTCCATTCATTTTTATTTATTTATTTTTCCCATGTATTGACGACTGGAGCTTCTGACGGGCCTGTGTTCGTAAAGCTGT
Organism: Lithobius niger; assembly: GCA_023313725.1. Lineage (NCBI taxonomy): Eukaryota > Metazoa > Arthropoda > Chilopoda > Lithobiomorpha > Lithobiidae > Lithobius > Lithobius niger. Next base: position 1,573 of record JAHWFP010201640.1, on the reverse strand, counting down.
CGCACCATCTAAGAGCTCTTTTACTTTTCTTTTTTTCTTTTCTGTCTCTTCCCGCAACATCCCTGCTGTTTCTTCCCCTCCCAAGAAATTGGATTTAGGGGATGTGGTCAACACTCAAGTCAACAAAATGGCAGCTTTTATATTATCAGTATTTGCGAGCGTCCAAACAACAGACTTGATGAAGCAAGCGGTAATAACGGCAAAGGGTAATTGTGAGTTACAAAACCACCATTCGTCGTGAACATCACCTAAACCTCAATTGCTTGACTTGTCGAGTAGTCAGGGCGCTTTTCGTGTTTATTCGTTGTAGTCCTTAAGGTGTCTAATTTACACGTTGCAATACCTCGCACCTAAAGTGATGTAGGGAGTAATTCGAAACCCACACCGCACGGTGTAATAGTGTTGGTAAAAAATTGAAAACGAAATTAAACTATTTATTTGTTTGCAGAAAAGCAGTCGTAGGATTATTACTCGACTTTCACACACTCTGTCTGTCTGTTTGTCCGGGGCTGTCATCGTAAACCACTTATCCAGTAAAATCAATTAATTTGTGGGTGGACGAAATTGTAAAAATAAGGAAATCTCTTTTCAACATGTCTCTTCGTACAAGGACATGTTAAAAACCATATTTAATTGTCAACCAGTATATTGATGGTCTTGGTCTTAATAAAAGCCAATTACCAGATAAAAACGGAAAAAAAATCATAAAAAAAAACGGGATCAGCACAGTACTGCTGGCTTAACCAGACGTTTTTTAAATGATTTTTTTCCGTTTTTATCTTGTAATTGGCTTTTATTGTGATCTAGACCAGCAATACACTGGTTGAAAATTAAATATAGTTTTTAACATATCCTTGTGGGAATATAGACCTGTCAGAAGGTTTCCGTATTTGCAGTGCCTGAGCAATGCGTTTGAGCTCCTGGGGCCGCAAGTTTAGCGAGCGCCCACTTTATCGCTATTCTACAGGAGATTGTAACCTCCTGAACTACGTTATTTCTAGTGTATAATTTTTGCTGTTGGAAATTTTTTCCAATTTTCCTTAATATTATTTACAGCGATTTATGTCTATTTATTTATCGATAAAACAACTAAAAATAAAGAAATGTAAATTAATAATATACATGTTAAGCACCAATGGGTGGACGGGTATATACCAGAAGGGCTGTGAGCCACTGACACCAGGCCAAAAATTAAAACCCACAAAGGCTCACCAAGTTTGGGTTTAAGGCCGGGCTTTAAGAAGCCAGACAACGGCTGGGTCATCAGCATTTTATAGCAGCCAGACACCGTGCTTGTGTTAACCGTGTCTTTACTTAGCGAGTTCCAGACCGGGACAATCCGAATCACAAAGAAGTTTTTACGACAATCGAGGCATGATCCCTAAACAGTCAACTTCCAACTTCCAGTCTAATTGTATAAAGGAAAGAGGATACAATAAAGAATGATGAACTAGAAGTAACGTAGTACAATAAGGCACCTTCACATACTTACTAACTGGCAGCCCAATCCCTCCCTAACCCAATCCGTAATGCCTTTATCGATATGCCCATTCCTCCAGTGGCCATAAGCATT